>JAULBZ010005306.1:0-13578 GCA_032360805.1 Neoturris breviconis | reverse complement strand
TTGTCATTAGGGAATCAAATTTTCAGAATGTGTAACTGACTTGATAAGCTTTCATGTCATGTATATAAAAGTTTGACTAAAATACGGTGATTTTGCACCTTTAATGTAAAGTTTTATGAGGGGTTAGTTATCAAAATCAGAGAGAAACTATTAATGATATTTTTGTTATGATTACCCCCTAACAATCTAAAAAAAGAACAAAATAATTTCTGTTGAAATATTACAAATCCGGGGGTGACTGCGACAAAAATGTTGCTGATCACAAGAAATGTTTAGCCTGAGCTCCAGTCCCAAACAACAAGTAGTAGTAAGTTGTAGTTTGGGACTGGAGCTCAGGCTAGATATGTTATTTTTCACAAGCTGTTTCATATATCAATATCAACAAGTGTTAGTTAATTAAACTCTTGTTTTCTCTTTGATGATTTTTATCTCTGTTATTAATTTTATGTAGAACGTTGAGTTTTTTATTCAATGTTAAGCTGTCGGTCTTGTTCTTTCACATTTGCACATTATGTTGATTTCTCGCACGAATTTGAACTTAAGGTAAGTAGTATTTTTACAGCCCTCGATCTAATATATGGACAAACGTCCAATGAAAGCTGCAGTAATAGACCAAGCTGATGGATTTAATTACTTAAGAAGGAATCGATGAATGTCCATATATCGAGCTAAACAAGCGAAGGTTTCTATCGGAGGCTAAGTTCAGAGTGATATTCACAATACGTTCACAAGTATGTAGATATCTAGATGCGTTTCACTCTGAAATCATACACTTATTTTTTGTAACGAACAATTTTAAAAGCAACCAATACTCAGACATTAAAAAAAGTTAAGCGACTTTTAGTACTCAATCATAATCATAAGCAACTCCATAAAATGTATATTTCTTTTTGTAGCTATGTCAATTCGAAATGTTGCATTATTACCATTTTTTTTTTTTTTGGGGGGGGGAGGGGGGGAAGAGGAGGGGTTTCCCTAAGAAGCCTATGTAGATAGAATATATTTATACCTGTGAATAGTCCCAGAATCAGGCCTTTCTATTATCTCTATATATATATATCTGTTGAAAGCAACTTTTAATACTGAGATTTCAGATTATTCTAAGCAATTTCAGTACTGGGACCTGACCTTAGTTGTATATATATATAAAAAGTATATCTCTGCAGATCTAGTAACCATAGTAACGTATATACACAGTATGAAAGACTAAAGAAAACAGAAATGAACTTATCCAAACGTATTTGAACGTGTCTACATAAGTATAATTTTTGATGTTGTTTAGACCATGGACCTCTTTGTGACTAGCTCTCGCGTGCGGGACAGGGATAACCGTTTCTAAAACATGCTTTGGTGTTAAGACATTTTCAGTATCTAAGAGATAGATTACGTTTATAATGTTTATATATACAAACATGCCCTGCTGGTTATTCAAACATGAATCCTCATAGCTTTGTTGTTAGATAAACACAAGTAATGGCTCGTAATATTTTCATTACACTTATGATCTCTCTTAAGACGTAATTAAGTACATCTTAGTTTCCAGGACTGATCAACAACGATCTTGCAATGGATTGGTTATTTGTACTGAAGAAACGAATCTATTGCAAGCTTGTTGATGTAACACCCTCCTGTGCAGTTTGATTTTTGTTGAATTTGGTTTTATGTACTAAAAAATACTTTTGAGATGAAACTTCGACTTAACAGCATAATGGGTACACAGTGGGCAAGTACTTGTTCAAAGCCCGCAGTAAACACATTTGAACAACGTTAAAAACGTTATTCTAGCGTCTTTACTGCTGACTTTGAACATGTGCTTGCCCACTGTGCAACTATATTAAGAGGAGGTTTTGTTTCGTTCGAGTTATTATGTATTCGAAATTTGAAAATTTAACTCTTTTTAACTCTCGCATTTGCAATATTTTCGCACTCATTATTTTGTTCTATAACATATTTCTAGGGGGTAACGAATTGTTAATTTTTCTCTCTGCTTTTTGACAACGAAACCTCTATGGCAAAATCATGTAGTTAAAGAGTTAATATTTACTGAAAGGCCTTGATAGGTTTAATGGAAAACGTGAAGAGGACTGGTAACAAACAAAGAATGATCACAGTATGAAGTTTTGACGCGGAGTAAACATTATTCGCATGGCGAAGAGAAGTAAAATAGACCGTTTGCGTTGGAAACCTGAGAATCTGTTTTGATGGGACAAACGCGACTTATTCCCCTGACAAAGATTTATAACTTTTACTTTTATTTTATAGGTACTCTTCAAAAAACTAAATACAAGACTCCAATTTAAAAGTAAGGATAATCGAGGTGTATTTCAAGCCTCGCTTACACAGGCTCACGTGTCATAATGAACACTTCAAGTTATAACAGTAGTATCAATAAATCCGTATATACGAATACTAGCCCATCTTTTGATTGGCGAGATATAATTCTAATGTTATCATTTTCAGTCATTCTTATCATCGGTGTCATTGGTAACGCATTAGTTTGTTATTGTTTTCGCGAGAACAAACGCAAAAAACTTGCCACAATGGAGAATCTGATATACTGGTTAGCAATTGTTGACTTGAGTGCGAGCATAATCAATCCAACATTGTATATATATTGGCAAGCTACATTTACGAGTAAGTGGGATTTTGGTGTTGTTGCTTGCAAGATAATTCCAACGTTAGCTAAAGCAAGTGTATCAATATCCATAGGTATCATACTTATCATTACAATAGACAGGTGTATAATTATAGTATGCACATTCAAACCAGCTATCAAGCAGAAACATGTAAGCCTTGCAGTTATATTTGTCGTTATTTTATCCGTTTTATGCGAAGTGCCGCATATGATATACTTAAAACCGGTAGAGAAATATTCATGTCTTGTATATGACGCAGGCGAACCGGGTTTTGTTTATCCGGTCATCGCAATATATCTGGTCCGTGATTTATTCTTCTTGGTTATCTTTATCTTAACTTTTGTTTTGATATACAATGAGTTGTATAACAAAGAACATATCGCAACATTAAAACAGCAAAAAGATTTGGGCAAAACCAAAGAAATTGTTGTTATGATGTTCACAATGGCAATTGTATTTATAATTCTCGTTTTTCCGCGGGACATATTACATCTCGCGTATATGATGTCATGGTTATCACCTCCAGGAATTCCATATACAAAAACTTTACGTGATATCAACGCAGCGCTAAAGATCCTTCATATGTGTAACAGTGTATGTAATGTATTCATTTATGCCGGTTTACATAGCAGATTTCGTTCAAAACTTGTCAAACTAATCAAAGATATTTTCTGTAGCATGAGGAGAAGTAAATATTCTATTCGTAACTCTGAATCAGAAACTACAATAGAAAACTCGAATGATGCTCAACCTATGCTTACACATTCGCATATTGCTCGAGGTATTGTTCGACACTCGAATGATGCTCAACCTATGATTAATTACTGGACTGATACTCGACCTATTGTAGAATACTCGAATGATACTCAACATATAGTTAATCAACACTCAAATGATGCTCAACCTATAGTTCCATACCCGAATGACACTCGACCCATAGTCCAACACCCGAATGACACTCGACCCATGGTCCAATACTCGAATGACACTCGACCCATGGTCCAATACTGGAATGACACTCGACACATAACTCAGCTTAGCATATGCTTGGAAAAGCTTAATGATTTAAAAGAGACTAAAATGTGAAATACATAGCTCGCACAGCGACGAAGAGAAATGCATTTACATCGAGTGAAAGAAATTTACATCGAGTGAAAACCAAATACAATCTCCGTATAACTCCTGTATGTCTCAAATCCTGTAAAAACTAATTTTGTGTTACCGTATTTCCTCGTTTTCGCGTTCCCTTTGAGTAAGCGCCCCCACCCTGCCCCTCCTAAGAACAATTATTTGAAGTAAGCTTTCCCTCAAAGAAGCGCACCTACCCTCGATATAGCCCCTTCCTTCAAAAACAGAAGAATAATGAAAATAAGAAAAAAGCAAATAAATAAAACAAAAAAAGGAAAATATATCACGGAGATTCCTTGGGTACAGCGATTATCCAAACACCACACGAATTTCTCGTTTATATTAGAAATTTCAAATCCCCTTGGAACTGCCATATGAAACTACTTCCGAAATCTGGATTAACCGAACCCCCGATTTTCCGAACATATTTTTAGTTTGAATGTTAAAAACGACCCCGGATTATCCAAACTTTACCTCTATATCGACTAGGAAGAAGTGAAAAATGCAAAAATAATTAAAAAATTTCAGATTTAGTACAGTAAAGCATCTATTTACCTTTTTATTCAAAACTACATATATATTTTATTCCTGGACTCTACCTAATGTATTACAATGACGCCAGTCAGCCTTTATATAGAACATTTCGATTAATCGAACTCCCGATTCTCCGAACAAATTTTGCTGTCCATTTAGTGTTCGGAAAATTGAGGTTCTACTGTATAGTAAACATATAAACCATTGTTTGTTTGTTGCTCAAAGTAGAACTTGTTACAATGCAATAGCTTTCAGTCACTGCGTAAACAGCAAGTTATTGTATTGTAACAAGTTCTACTTTGAGCAACAAACGTCTCGTTTTCATTGTTCTGTGAAAAGGACTATTTGCTTTCTTTCGATTTATAATTTTATTCTTTCAATATGGCGGGAGTTTAAGTAAGCACCCCATCAATTATTTATATTTTTAAATAAGAGTCCCCTTGAATAGGCACCCCACCTCAATTAAGCGCCCCCTCTAAAACTGTATGCTTCAATAAGCGCCTAAGGGTGCTATAACGGGGAAAACTATTCAGTGGATACATCACGGTCAAGCTACTTCGAAATAACATCAAATAACGTCAATGACACTTGTTTAGATGTCGTTTGATACGATGTGACCGTACGCCATTACTCAGATCCAGAAAAAAATGTTCAAGCAGGGTCTGTCTGTTCCACGGAAGTTCTCTCACATTCGATATTAATTTTTACCCCAACAACACACCAATAGAAATTTACACAGACGTGTTGCTTAGGGATTTCAGGTACTGATTGAATTTGATATACACGATAGGCTACAACAAAGACACTTGCAACTCTAACACTCTCCTTCGCTTCACCGTTTTCAAATTGTCCTTTTTCAAATATTTTGTGGCATTTCACCACATACGTTTCTTTTTTGCGTAGACTCTGAGAATCCTAATATTATTTTTTTACTTGTTAAATTGTGTTTTACGTTTCTAGTAGACAAGCTGTGGTCTAACGCTGTTAAAATAACAGATGATATTGTTTTCTACTCTGACGACAAGCCACGTCTAGTCAAAACGACATAGGATATCTTAGATGGTCATTTATAAAAACACAGACCAGTCAACCTACGAGACAGACAAGTGACCTACGAGACAGACGAGTGACCTACGAGACGATCAGCTATAAAAACACAGTAGGTCACTTGTAGGTCACCCGTCTGTCTCGTGGGTCAATCGTCGATCTCGTAGCCCATTTTGACTCGTAGATCACCTATCGGTTTCGTAGGTCACTCGTAGGTCACTCGTCTGTCTCATAGGTCACTTGTAGGTCATTCGTCTGTCTCGTAGGTCACTTGTCGATCTCATAGGTCGACTTGTCTGTGTTTTTATAACTGACCATCTTGGATACTCTTTTCAAAGTTCTATGAACAGTCTACTAGGAAATAATAATTTTAAGTAAAGACGGATATTGTGTTAATCAATCAATTACAAGATCGTTTATTGGACACTCTCCTTAACAGATATTATTTAAGATTACCAAGTGGAAAAAACTTGTTCAAAGTCAGCATTAAAGATGCTAGAACAATGTTGAAGACGTTGTTCTAGCGTCTTTATCGTTGACTTTAAACAGGTTTTTTGTTCACGGGGTACTGAGTTGAATAACTTCTCATCCCTCCTTCCTACAGTTTTAAAGTACTTCTAAATCACCTTATAGTTTCAACAAAAGTTTCGTAAACCAAATATTAGAGAAACGATTAATTATCTCTACATTTGTAAGTTTTACGAAGTTTTTTGTAAATCACGTGACCATCACTTACCCTAATATAAAAGTGAATATGTTTTCAAAATATTCCGATACAAATAGTCGGGAAAAAAGGAACAATATACCTATTCACAAATAAATGAGAACGAGGCTACTCAATGTAGAACTTATTGCATTGCAACAAACAACAAGATTCTACTTTGAGCAGCCATCGCCTCGTTTTCATGATTTTGAGAATAGGTCAATTTACTCAGTACTAATAAATCTGTTTGTGTTTAGTTGTCTTTTGATGTGATGATGTGCCCGTCATAAGATAAGATATTTATTTTATCAGCAGTGAAACTACAATTAACTTAGAGATATAAATCAATGTAAGTGAATACACTATTGAAGGGGATCCAACACTACGAGAAAAAGCTCAGACAAAGGTGATGGTTACCCTTTATACATCACAAAATAGACGATACAGGACTCACAAAGACAACACAAACAATCTTTATCTGATAAATAACCCGGGGAGGATATTGTGAAAATATACGGATATTAATAAGAGGCAAGAAAACACTTTTAAGACCTGTTTTTAGGTTCTGAAAATCATCAAGTTTGGTGGGCGTAAGCAAAGATTGAATGTCATTCCAAGATAAAAGAGAATTGTATCTTATAGAATTTTTTCCAAAACCAAATGTTCTAACATCAGAAATTTTATAAAAAACTTTAAAGTCCTTATCGCGGGTAAAGTTAACTATATTTGCATTCTGAATTGAATCAGGCATTTTATTGAGGGAGAGGTTACTAAGAAGCAGGATGTTTTGCAGGTGAACCAAATCAGGGAACTTTATCTCATATGTTTTGGTATAGAGTTAAATAAACTGGGACTTTGACTTTTTATTGATTGTTTTCTAATTTTTTTGAGATGTACTGCAAGTTGACTGGACTGACTGCAAGTTGATAGACTTTGCAAGTTCTTCCTCGCCGATGGTTAAAAAGCGTTTCTAGATGGATTTTGGAAACGTATATTGTATTTTTATTTTCCAACATCTTCCATATTTGAATTATAATATAACACTCTCCCGCAGAGAGAATAATTAAAGCTCTTTCAATGCATTAATATGTTTTTTGAGACACCGGATATTTTTCTAATGAAGGAGTGTTGTACTTCTTCTATTCTTTGTATTCTCTTTTGGTAACGGGTGATCAAAGTGGACATGTGACGGGTGATCAAAGTGGACATGTGACGGGTGATCAAAGTGGACATGTATATTTTAGCAAAGATCTGATTAACGACGTGTAAAAAAGTAATATATCTTAACTTTTGTATCAATATCTCCAATCATAATGAGAAAAATGAGTGGACCCAGTACATTGATACGTCGATACCATAATTTATAGCAAGCGCCTTATTTTTCTTTCTTATACACAAACACACTGCTGAGAAGTGAATGATATCGACTGCTTTGTTTTTTCGAAATACGGAAGCGTTCAAAATGGCAAGAAGCCCTGGAAACAAGGTTGTTTTGTTTTTAATTAGTTTACTATCAGAAAAAAATAGACGTAATATCATCAGTTTGATCCAAAATCGTCTCTGTGTAGAACTAAACATACCAAATACGTACAGATTCCTAACTCGTACTCTATAGTGATTATTCATGTATCAGCTATGATTATCTACTGCGCATGACAGGCTACCGGATACCCCAGTATAGGAGCTCTCTGTATTTCTTACATAAACAATACACAGTTCACATACGGACTAGCCTGAGCACCAGTCCCAAACCACGTATGTGATTTGTTTCTATTTCTGGTTCTATTCTTTGGAAGTATTTGGAATACAAACTCCAGTCAGCAACTATGGAATTTTTCTTCTAACTACAGTCATTTGTAGGCTTAATAAAAAAATTGGAGATAAAGTGGGAAAATCGGGAACATCGGAGCAAAGACCTGAATTAGAAAGGGTAACGCTGGTCTAAAATCGAATACGATAATAAATGCAAGATGAAGGACTACCAAATACGAACCTGGTATATATCCGTACATATTTCAAACTGTGTATTACCATACCATATATGGCAATTCATTGTCCATCTACGGGCATATGTGAGACCAAGCGCTTTGTAATTTTTACTGTGTGAATTAAGATAATTTAATCCAACATTTATTTAAAGCATATGGAGATGTCATAGAATAGAAACTATTTTAAAATTTAATTTCCTGCAGTTTAATCGATTATAATCGATTCTAGCTCTTATAGCTCTGCTTGTGGCGCGCTTCGTAATAATTGTATGATTTAATGGTACGTTACAATTGACAAACAGTTATAACTCAGTTGGAAAAAACTTGTTCAAAGTCCGCAATAAAGACGCAAGAACAACGTTGTTCTAACGTCTTCACTGCTGACTTTGAACAAGTTTTTGCCCACTGAGAAATGACATTGAATAATAGTTGATTTCCTTATGGATGGAATTTTAAAAACCTAAATATTTTCAGTGGATCATTCAATGTCATGTAAGGTTGGTGGCCTTATTATACTTAGACACAACGAATTAGTAGATTCTACCTCCAATTTATTGAGTACCGTATGCAAAGACGTTATCAAAAACCAACATTCATGAGTACTCCTGATAGCTCCAATGACCATCGCGCCGACATCAGTGTTCATGGATTTTGGGAGAAGTTGCAAAGAGCATTTGTGGATGTAAGGGTTTTCTACCCTTTCGCTCCAAGCTACTCTAACCAAAGTCTAGGAACATCGATTTAGGCGATGGAGAAGTCCAAGAAACGCAAGTACAACCAATGTGTTATAGATGAAGAATATGGGACATTCACACCACTGATTTTCTCATCCAACGGTGGAATGAGTAAAGAAACAAAACGTTTCCATAGTAGACTCAGTGAATTGCTTGCAGAAAAACTCAAATTTGTTAATTCAACCACCTCGGCCTGGGTCAAGAGAAAACTTTCTTTCAGTCTCCTACGAACAGCAGTTATTTGTATTCGCGGGTCCCGTTCACGCAAATACAATGTGCCCACTTCTGTTGTCGCAGGGGATTTAGATGTAACAAATGAGATTTGTCAAATTTAGTAACTTTATCACCACATTTATTCGTTTTATTTCTTATCCTATTCATTTTGGATTATTTTGTTACTTATTGATACATCTCGTTTATTAAATACTGTAGCATGCCGGGATTGCCTTCGTGCAAATTATGTTAAAAAAATTTTACTCTTTACGTCGGAAAAAATATATATTCATCTAGTGGAAACAAACCTCAATCCCCTCAAAGGTTTGTTACAATAACACCAAAAGATTGACTGTAACATTCAGATGTAATGGTACTCTGATGTAGTCCACAAATCTTAGCAGAAAAATAAAGACTTAAAAATCCACAGGTTTAAAATCAGGATAAACTTTTCGATACCATTCCTCGATGATTTTAAACTTGTAGGTTTTTATGTTTTTGTTTTTATTTTCCGGCTTAAACCTTATGGCCAATCCTGCAGACACACGACGTCGGATCAAGGTCAAAACGATGTCGCAACGCTGTTTTGACGTTGATCCTAAGTCGTGAGTCAGATCTGGCAATGGTCTGGTTTCGTCTTAAGAAGCCAATCCATTGCATGATGGCTGACGTAACACATATAGCTATCTTTCAGAGTAATTAACTAGCATGAACAACATCACCAATTCATCTGATGCTTCTTATCCAGCTGGCCATGCTGATATATTCCATGGACTAGATTATATTCTACTAATTTCGTTCTGTATAATATTCATCGTTGGTGTGTTTGGAAACTTTCTGGTTATTTATTTAATAAAAATCAAGAGCAGAAAAGCATTAACAAAAACGGAGATATTGATTTGCTATTTAGCTATAGTTGATCTAATAGCAAGTTTTTTACACCCCTCTCTATTTACATATCTAACAGTGACGCATTTCAAAGCATGGCATTTTGGTAATGTCGGATGCAAGATACTATCAACCGCAACAAGAGTTATTGTCAGCTTCTCCATTGGAATTATGCTGATCATAACAATAGATCGGTGCCGTGCGATTTGTCAACCATTTGAGCAGCAATTTAAACTGATCCACATCAAGTTAGCTGTAGTTGGTGCATTACTTCTTTCCATTTTAGCAGATCTACCTTCCATTTACTACCAAGTTGAATACAAAGGGGGTATTTGTGTAGTTCCTAATCCGAGTGTCCCAGGATTCATTTACCCAACCTTGATATTGTATTTACTTCGAGATTTGTTTTTCATAATGATCTTTACAATTACTATCGGTTTTATTTATAAACAACTCTATGAAGAAGAAAGAATACAAACACTACAACAGCAATCTGAAAAATATAAATCAAAACGTATTGTTACTATGCTTGTTGTTATGGGAATAGTATTTGTCATCCTCGTTTTCCCGCGGGACATTTTCCATGTAACAATACTTATGTCAATGCTGTTCCCTCCAGGTATTCCACATACGAGTGTAACTTTACGTATCAACAGTTTTCTAAAGATACTTCATATGTGCAACAGTATCTGTAATGTTTTCATATATATGAAGCTATATGGTAAATTCAGGAGGAGTTTAGTGCATTTATTAAGGGGAATTTTCTGTAAACATAAGCAACTGATAAATAATGGATCAATCCATTCGTTGTATCAGGATACCTATTTGGCATTGCCAGATGGACCAATTCGATTTCATGAGCCCGTGACTTCACAATATAAGCCGGTACAATTTTGTTTAACTCCATTGAAAGAAATGTGATGTACGAATATATACACATAGATGTACAGTTACCATAAGACTTCAGTGCAAAGAAATACTTGGAAAATGGTCAAAACAAAACGTCTGTATGAAAGTTGGTTTAGTCGTGCAGTAGCAATGATGTAATTGTTAGAAATTTCCCCGAAATAACGGGAACGAGGCGTTTGTGATTGCTTAACCCTATTAGGTATACAATCAAGGTCATAAATTATGATTAAACTTGTGAAATTTAAAGAGTAATACACACTACAAGTGCAGAAAACAACCATGCGAAGTCTCAGAGATTTTATCAAGTAGACTTCAGACTTAGGGCTTTGGATCTTAGGTCTTTTTACAAATTCGACCAACTTCGAACTTTCGTTCCGCTCGCCTTGCTAGCAAAAATTTATGGCTTATTGTCTAAGTTGAAATTCCAAATTCTTGCACAATTTTCCCTTTTTAACAAATATTTATGACCACAATCGTAGGTTTTTAGGGCTCTGAGGGCTTGGGGTGACATAAGATCCCCCTTCCATAAAACCTGAGCGGCTGCATATTTTTCTTTCAAATTTACCTCGAAGGTACCTCAGACTGTAATCTACATTTTGCCATAAAAAGAATTAGTAAGTGTCCTATTATTTCATAATTATGACGTCATGGCTTATCTGGGGCATATAATTTCTTACTTTCTTGAGTACAACGTTTTGGTGCGATATCTTCTTCTCAGTGGTAACTTTTATAAACACAGCCAGCGTAACATTTCGAATCTAACAGTATGTCATGGTAGAAAAGAACCTCCATGGTCATATATCATATTAAAATTAAAAGTTAGAAAATGTCAGAAAGTTAAAGCATGATATCACTTTCATTCAAAAAGAGGAAGGGAGCATGATAGCGGCCTCCTAGGCCCAATAGGGTTAAAGTAGAACTGATTGCAATGGAATAACCTTCTTTTTGTGTAGTGACTGTATATGATCTTACTTAATCAAGCTGCTTCATATTTTTCTTTGTTTTAACTCTTTTTGTTTAGCAAAATCCATTGCTTGAATTTGCCGTACATGTGTATATATTATATCGTATATGTGTGATATCCTATCAAAGAAATTACATTAGCTTTGCGTAATAGATATCTTTTCACGAATACATAAAAACGATGTGTTTGTTACTCAAAGTAGAATTGTTACTATGTACTAACATCTTTTTTGTGCAGTTAATGTATTGCAACACGTTTCTACTTTGAGCAGCAAATGCCTCGTTTTCATGTATATGTAAAAAAAAGGTCTATTGAACTTTTAATTAGTTATCTTATAGCTAAGAGTCATAAATTGTAAGCTGAACCACGTGTGTTTTCTCTGACAAATCCCCTCCTATAACTTATGGTTTGGACAGCGTTTATTGGCATCAATGTTGATCCTCCAAGAATTATTGGCCAGCGATTACAAAAGAGTACATGATTTAATTTGATGTACCAAAGTACTGAAATAGTTTGGGTTGACTCGATAAGCTTCAAGTATGGATACATTCTCGATAAGCTTCAAGTATGGATACATTCTCAATAAGCTTCAAGTATGAATACATTCTCAATAAGCTTTAAGTATGAATACATTCTCAATAAGCTTTAAGTATGGATACATTCTCGATAAGCTTCAAGTAAGGATACATTCTCGATAAGCTTCAAGTAAGGATACATTCTCAATAAGCTTCAAGTATAAATACATTCTCGATAAGCTTCAAGTATGGATACATTCTCGCTAAACTTCAAGTATGAATACATTCTCAATAAGCTTCAAGTATGGATACATTCCCAATAAGCTTCAAGTATGGATAAATTCTCGATAAGCTTCAAGTATGGATACATTCTCGATAAGCTTCAAGTATGAATACATTCTCGATAAGCTTCAAGTATAAATACATTCTCAATAAGCTTCAAGTATGAATACATTCTCGATAAGCTTCAAGTATGGATACATTCTCGATAAGCTTCAAGTATGGATACATTCTCAATAACCTTCAAGTATGGATACATTCTCGCTAAACTTCAAGTATGAATACATTCTCAATAAGCTTTAAGTATGAATACATTCTCGATAAATCTTGGTACATTCTCGCAAATCTTGGTACCTATATTTAAGGAGCCATAACTTTTGATTGAGAAAATATATTTTAATTATGTCTCCAAATTCTGAAAGACAATAGAATTCCATGCCACAATAATTTTAAGGTTCAGATCAAGGTCAAAACGATGTCGCGAAGTCGTGAGTCAGATCTTGCAATGAACTGCATCAAGATTGTCAAAATTAATTATGTCAGCAGAATTTTTTCATAAACAAAAAGCGAAAGTTTTATTAACATACCATTATCCAATCAAAATTTATGACGTAATCATTTTATAGGGACTTTTACAAACTTAAGGCTATTGCAACCTCGACAAATTCTGTTATTTTTAGCAGCCGGGTGCTCAGGCTCTTTGAACGAATTTCAACTGTGCTAATCAACATTTAAAGCTCATTGTCCGAGTTGAAATTCAGAATTTTTCCACGAATTTCACATTGTTGGGGGTTGTAGACAAACTGTCATGAAATCTTTGCTGTATTAACTCAAAAAGGTTCAAGTCGCTACCGTTAGTTCGGACGGGTGGGCTTTATAAGGTTAATGCGACACGACGACCCGACAAAGGCTGATGTTAATTTATCTACCTTTTTTACATATATATATATATAGTACATGTCGTTGCGCATGCTCGAACTCATCCGGAGACAAGATCGGAGAACACTGGACGCCGTTTCGGGCTAATTTGCCCTCATCAG
>JAULBZ010005305.1:0-13579 GCA_032360805.1 Neoturris breviconis | reverse complement strand
CTGTGGACGCTATTTTAACGGGAATTAAATAAAAAACAAATGGAAACGGTAGATTATGATGTGCCGTATATGAAACCGTGTGGTTATTTGCGGGATTTTCAAAATCAGCGCCGCTAGGCACGTTTTAAAATCGCTTTTCATATTTTTGACGGGAAAATGGAAATAAATTGCCGATAATACAACATATTTTGCTTCTTATACTGAAAACATTAGCGTAATAGCTTTTGTGTCACCATCCACAAGTTGATTTGAATTTTCAGCGGCTAGCGAAAAAAAGTTGAAAGATAGCGTTTATTGCTCGGTGAATTTTTCAAAAATTAATGTGTTTTTCTTTCGGAAACCAAGTGTTATATATGTATGTATTTAGGAGGGTTATAGCTTTCTAGAACAGTTTACTTCATGGAATTTGAGTAAGTTTAGTTCAAGTTATAGCCGATTCAAATTTCCAAAATTTTGGTAATTTTTGTGCTAGATTTGGAAGGTCATGTCCGCTATTTTCGTAAATGAAACATCTGTATTGGATGAGCTATTGCTATCACTTTTTGGCATTGATGTCTGGCTTTTTTTAATAGACCATGTTCCCAAAGGGCTAGCATTTTAAAATTCGGTACCAGCATTCGTGTTGATATTCTAGAAGGGTTCACAATAAAACATTTTTCGATTTCGATTTTTTGATTTCGATGTGTACCGTCCTGAAATTTAATTATGGCATTCTAGGCAATATTACTGCTGGCCAAATTTCTATCAAATTTGTCAATTTGGGACCAAGTATCGACCAAGTATAGTTTTGACCTAGTCGACCAAAATTATTTTCTCGTGATTTTTGTTGACTTAAATTTTTTTTGAATTCAGTTTATAAAGATTTGACCAGGGTCACGTTTAGACTTAGAAAAGTTTTGAAATATAACTTTGCTACAAGACTTTGACCATGAATCTTTTTTGTCAGAAATTTTGTATTTTGGGAATTTTTAAAATTTCAAGAATTGAAGTCTCTATTTTGATTTTGGAAAGCTTCCTTATTCAATTTTAAAATAGCTATTAATGTTATATCCACTTTTAGGTCGTAAAACAGTTAATTACTACTAAAAGTATAATTTCGTTTTTATAACTTCCAATGCAAATTAGTAATATAATGACAACATACAATTCAACAGAGGAACATTTTTTAATATAGGAATCTTATAAAAAGATAATGACTCCTAACGCAAATTAGTAATATAACGATGATACATAATTTTTAATAAAATAATCTTGTGAAAAGATAATAAATAATAAAGAAAAAATATATATTCTTCTGTTAAATTGTTCTGTTCTCTAGTGCTTTATAACATCAGCTAGCAAAAACCATCCTATGTATAGAGTGCATATAAGATAAAACTTGAAATAGAACTATAACTTGCATGTGTTTTTTTCAGACAATATTAGGCAGCCTTTACATGGAACCCTAAATGAGTTTTGCCCTAAATGGGTAAAACTCATTTAGGGATGGATCCTTAGTATTCCTTAGTATTGTTAAAGCATGTATAGTTAAAGAATATCTTATCCTATATGTGTAATAGGACTATATTCTGTGCAGTGTACAGTATCTGCCTGTAGACTGTACATATACCAAGTCTTTAAAAGCACAACTAATACTATAGCATAGGTGTATTCTCTATTTTTTATTTAGTGTGTACATACTGCTATTATATTATGTGTATGCAATTCATATCTACTATGGAGGAGTGATTTTTGAGCATTGCATTAGGCTATGATTTGAAATTTCACTACTTTCATCTACAGTGATTGATATAATTTTTTCAATTGTTTATTTGAACTGAAACTTTATCAACTTAAATAAGGACATAAAATCCTAATGCCATGTAAAATTTGGGTGTTTATCCTCGATATGAAATTTCGCTACTCTTCGCCAGTGACTTGACATACTTTTACCTTGATAAGGTGTTCCAATTGTTTATTTGACCTGAAACTTTATCAAGTTTAAGTAGAACATGGAATCCTAATGCCATGTAAAATTTGGGTGTTTATTATTGTAATATGTGTATGTAAATCATATTTATGTGCTTAGGTTTCTTAACTTTCATTTGGTTTGGTGGGTTACTTTCAATACCTAGCTTTGCAAGTGAAAACTGCACACAAACAGGTGGTGGCTACTTTTAGATTTTATATACAATATATACTTCTTAATTTTCTAGATGTCTTCATCAGACAAAGACTTCCGCTACATGGCTACTAATGATTTAATGAGTGAATTACAAAAAGATTCAATAAAATTAGATGATGACAGGGAGCGACTGGTAAGTGCAGTGGTCGAAATAAATGCAAATTAACACTGTAGAGGCGTAATTTTTTAGTATGCTTCAGGCTACAAATCCATGTATGTTATAAAACTCTCCTCCATAGTGATTCTTTGAATCACACATACGGAGTAGTGTGAGTTATTGGAATAGCCTACGTTCGCGGCGGTGGTGTGTCAGTTTTTGAAAAACTACAGCGTGAAAGCCTACCGAATACGGTCTTATATTTCTCCGTTTTGAACTGTGTGTATTGGGAGGAATACGAGACCGTATTTAGTAGGCTTTCGTACTGATATGCCATCTTCAGCGTGAAAGTCTACCAAATATGGTTTGATATTTCTCCGTATTCTGACTGTATATTGTGAGATATAGCAGACCGTAGTTAGTAGACTTACACACTGATATGCCATCCACAGCGTGAAAGCCTGCCGAATACGGTCTGATAATTCTTCATATTTGCGCTGTGTATTGGGAGAAATACCAAACCGTACTTAGTAGGCTTTCATGCTACCATTATTGTGTTTTTCGATCATGTCCGAGGAGAAAGATATTTAGCTAGCTGACAGTAAAACCTCTCATCTATCTATAACAAAAAAGGTATGTACTGTATCTTAAAAAGCTGCAGATCTTTCTTCTAATTGACGTAAATATTTTCCTGCTCAAGTAGGAAAAGGCAATGAGGTAAGAATGGTCCAATGTGTGTAGCTACCTTTATTATCTATCATTTTGTCTTTGTTTTTCCCATCTCGTGACGAACATTCAAAGTTCTCCTGTAAATCTCATCATATATACTTCCTCTGTCAAATTTGTTCAGTGCATAGCCTGTTTAGTCTAAACACAGACCATAGGACTGTCGTCCTGGAACGACAGTTTTGAACTAGATTATTTAAATATATATTTTTATAATTTTTGAGTTCTGTCGATATTTACTTTGCACAATTACCGGTTTACCGTGGTGACTGCTTTACAATAATCAATGCTGTGATTTTTGCATGCGTGTGTTTTTAACACGTATATCTACTTTTAAGTTTAATTCTGGAAATAAAAGCACATGTTTTTAAAATGTTTTTTTTCACACTTTTCTCCTTCGTAGGCAAAAATTATTCATCAAATGATAATATTTTTTTTTGCAAGAAAAACTGATCTATTATATTCTGTATGTTTAATACGAACAATATGAGCAATACATTTTATTATCACAAATCAATTATTGTTTGAATAAGACTAGGAATCTCCACCGCAGGGATTTTTTTAGTATTCTCTTGAAGTTCTATTGACTTTAGCGCAAGGAGAGAGCGCTAGATTTAGCATCTTCCTCTCATCACAGATTAAACGCGATGTGGAACAGGCTAGCTAAACTGAAATGGTTGTATAAACGACTTTATGACTGGTACACATTGAAAGCGAGAATGTTAACGCAAGGATGCGTCTAGTTCATGCGTCTAGTTCATGCTTAAATGTGTGATTTTTCAAACCCAGGGGTTTCTAGTTGCTCTTATTTTGACCACTGTAAGTGTAATTTTTATAAGCTCGAAATAACTGGTTGACATTGATATGTTGTTTAAGTAGTTTACTATATAACTATTACTAAAATTGTACACGAATCAGTGCAGATTAGCCAAAAAATATCGTGAAAAATCTCTTCTCCACAGTGATGACCAGCAGTTATTTTTATATTATTATTATTATACTTGTATCACCCTTTCTAAAACGGATGGGTGGACTATATTACTGTTTTGCCTATATATAGGTTGTTCAATCGTTACTGCGCTTGCTGGAAGATAAGAATGGTGAAGTGCAAAATCTTGCTGTAAAATGGTATGTTCTATTTGTATCTGAGCAGCAAGTTATAATTTCTTGTTTAACACAAGACTTGGAGAGGTTCATTGAATTTTCTAATGACCGCATGAATACCAGCGGTTGAAATAACTACCAGCCATCACTGTGGAGGAGAGATCTTTCAGCCAATTTCTCTGATCAGTTAACCTATTCTTGAATAAATGATTTTGGTGCAAGAAAATGGCAAAAGTTCCACAAAAATTCTTCATAATTTTCAATGACAGTTTTACCCTGGTAAATAAATTTCAGACGTGGATTCTTTTTTAGTATTCCCTGATATTATTTTAGCCTCGGTCCCCTTGTAAAAAAAGTTAAAGAATATCAAGTAGAATGGATTGTTGACACGCTCTGCACAAACATGACATCAAATAAAGAGCAGCTACGTGACATTTCAAGCATTGGTATGTTTTGTCTTCAGTTCATCGTTGCCACACTCCTGGAAGCTAATTATTAGCAAATATTAGTACTTCTCCACTGGAAATTAAAAACTTTATACTTTGCACTTCTTCTTCTAATGTACTTTTGCAAAATTTTTGTTTAGTTTACAATTTTTAACAACAATAATCAATTTCATGTCCCTACAAATTTTTCTATTTTAACGTCAAGTCATCAGCATTCTCTATAGAGTCGTTGGTATTTGACATTTACACAAATTTCTCCTGGAAAATCATTCAAAAAGCTCTTGTAGTTGTCAATATAAGTTCAATGAATAATGTTAGTACTTTATATAAGAACTAATAAACACTGTGGAGGAGAGTTTTTGAAACATGGCTTCAGCTCGTATTTTTTGCTTTCTATTTTGAATGCTGATCTACAAAACTGTGTTTCGATTCAATGAGTTTCTTGGGATGGTTGGTCTTGTGCTTCACCAAAGTGTTATGTGTCCTCTGATAATTATTTTGTGTTTATTATTTTTAAAGCTGTAGTTTCAGTGTTTGAAATAAGAGCAAATAGTCACTGCGGAGGAGTAATCTTTGAGCATTGCTTAATGCTAGACTACCTGAAGCAATGCTCAAAAATCCCTCCTCCACAGTGATTATTTACTTTTATTTCGATCACTGATAGTATATTAACCCTTTATACTCTGAGCATTTTGAGGTATTATTTAGAATTTTCACCATTTTTGAGAGTTTATTCAAAAGGTGCACCGCCTGTGGGTTGCTGCTTCCTGGTGCATGGGTAATGGCATCCAGGTAGTCAAACTAGGGGTACCAGTCCAAGAACAAATAAAACACCCACCTAGGACAGAACCAGAATTAGGATGCTAAGGTTTAATGCTCAAACAGTACTAGAAATTACTGGCTTTGTGTTATAGCTTTTTATATTATATTTTTTAGGATTAAAAACAGTTATCAGTGAGCTCCCATCATCTTCATCACCCCTATCATCAACCATTTGTAAGAGAATAACAGGAAGATTGACTGAAGCCATTAGTAAGGTATAATCAAGTGTCGTGTTCGAAATAAGAGTAAATAATCACTGTGGAGGAGTCATTTTTGAAACAAAACGGCAATATATTATTTTTTTATTTGTAGACACATTTTTAATTCTGACTATAAAATTTCTCCTTTCAACAAAATAATATTATTATATACACCTACAAAACATGAATAGGAAATAACTAAAGGAATTGAAAATAATTTGAAAATAACGCTATCTGGCATCCTAAATTGCATTTTATAATCTTGTCATCAGAAGGGGATAGGTTAGTCTATATGTGTTCCAGGCACAAAGTTAATATTACAAATTACGAGAAAAATTATACAAATTGTGTTATTTTTTTGATGGGTTTTATTTTTTGGCATGGGGAGGGGATTTTTCCTATTAGGAATTATTATCAGGCCTCTGAATTCCCGGCAGCATTCTCACATGTGAAGGAGCTTCTTTGGAGACTAATTTGCAGCCTAGCCTCCAAAGATGCTCATCCACAGGGGAATGCTGTCTTGAATTCAGAGGCCTGCATTATGGTTTGTTAACTTTCTGTAATGTTATAAAAAAGGAAATTTTTTTTTTCGATTTAGACAAGTGATCAATCTGTACAATTGGAAGCTTTAGATATTCTAGCTGACTTGCTTGCTCGATTTGGTGGTTTGCTCATATCGTTTCATCCATCGATAATGAAATGTATATTACCGCTACTTGTTAGTCCGAGAATGGCTATACGAAAGAGGACAATTATTGCTCTTTGTAAGTTTAAGTGATTTTCTAAAAGCCTGCTTGCAGGTCACCTGTGGAGGAGTGTTTTTTTATTTAGTTTAGTTTTGTTACAAAAGCTAAAAACACTCTTCCATGAAAAAAAAGTGCTATTTTTTGCCTTGCATAATTTAAAAAGGCTCTTGTTTGTGTTACGGTAGGAATATATTATGGTCATCGATTTGGTATGCTTGCATTTTGACTAGAACAGCGTCATTTGACGTTCTAGCATTCTTGCTGTGAACCTTGAATAAGTTTTTGCCCGGGGTGTATGAGTAGAAGAGTGCTGAGTATTTGCCCACTAGGTATTTGTTACCAGGGGAAGAGTGCTGAATCAATGATCTTGTAATTGATTGGTTTCTTTGTCCCTTTGTTTTCTCAAAATTATTGAATTTTACTTTTTTAAAGCTATTGAGATAAATGCTTTTGGTAACGAATTTTGGAGATGGCTCCTAACCAAATTGGTATCTGATTGGTACTATCTGCAGATGTTATTTATATTTACTTGTATTTCTTATAGCTCATTTGGTGATGACAGCAAATATAAGTTTGTTTGTTGAATTGATGACTCATTTGATTACTGAATTAAAACAAAGAAAGAATCACCTAGATGTCCGTACATTCATTCAATGTATTGGTGCTATATGGTAAACAAATTTGTTCTTTTACGAGAAAAATATTCTGCTTCTGGTAGTTATTGATATTAGTCCAAAACAAGAGAAGTTCCTCAGTTAATTTAAAACCTTTATGACTTATTGATTCCTTTGAAAATAGTATTAATTTACCTGGAAATAATGTTTCTCCTGCAACTGAATGAATTAAAAGATCACTGTTTACTACACAAGTCCTGAGCCAAATATGAAAAAGCATAGCTGAAAAGCCAAAAAACACAGCCAAATTGCTTGCTAAATCTCACAATACCTTAAATAAGAACAAATAATCACTGTGGATGAGTGATTTTTGAGCATAATTCAGGTTACAAAACCTATACTTTAAGAATTACTCTCCATAGTTTTTCGCGAAATGGAACGTGTGTTGTCAATTTCTACCAATGTCTATAGTTTCTTTCTACAGGTGCAGATTTTCCGTTCCGGTTTTCGTTTCGCAGAATATTTTCTCAAATGAAAAACGGCCTTTATTTCGAGCACTGAATACTGAAAAGTTTCTGCTGTAAATAAAAATTAACCAGTTAAATTACTTTTCCAGTCGTTGAAAAATTTATGGGCCTTAATTTTTTAGTCGTCAATCTGGTCGACGTGTTGGTGAATATCTTGAAAAGGTGATTCCAATCATTGTGGAGTATTCAAGTATAGAAAATGATGATGAATTAAGAGAAACTTGTATACAGGTGTGTCACTGTTGTTTATACAAGATAGGGCTGGGTTAATGATCTTGTATTCGATTCGATTCTTGGTATGGAAAACCAATTAAATACAAGTCTGTTAATACAACACCTTTCTTTGCAGTTTTATTTGCTAGTCATCACTGTGGAAGAGAGGTTTTTTCTGAATATTTCTAGCCAATTTGGCTGAAAATATTCTGAAAGATCTTTCCTGCCTTATTGCTTTTACGTAACCCTATTAAGGGCTATTTTTTGGGCTCCTCATGTCTACACAATTGTGCCCCTCCCCTCAATAACCTTTGATAAAACCAATCTGTAATGTTGAAACTTTTCAATAAGGGGGAGGGTGGGGCACGCCAGGCTCAATAAGGTTAAGCGAGATCATCTCCAGTTCTTTAAATCTGCCAAGACAGTTCTGCAGAGATGTTGAGATAATAATACCTCCAGGCGTAGGAATTAGTTAATGCTATTAAAACGATCTATCAGTTTAAAGACAATTGAGATGATTGCAAGTTTTTTCTTTCTCTGAATAATATATTTGCAGAAATGATGTGATGTTGGTTTTCCTGCTGTTTCAAAGAGGTGACATCAACCATGATGATCAACCATGAATGATCATTACTTCTGACTTGAATAGTTTATCCAAAACGTATTTTAGTTTTTATGCAAAAAATATATTTTAAGAGAATCAGAGATAACTATTAACGACCCACCATTTTGTTCTTTTGGTAACAAACAATGCTTTCTGTCAAATTGCCAGGTGTGTGGACTATTATAATATTTGGAAACGTGATTAATTTTACGAAAAACATTTTTAGGCAATGGAGTCATTTGTTTGTAAATGTCCCAAAGAAATTACTAAATACGTTGGACAGGTATAATTATGTTGTTGTTTACAGGATGTTCATTGCCATATTGCATACTTGTTGCATTCGTTTGTTAGGTTTATTAATCAGGGTCCAGTTGTTCGAAAGACAATTAGTTTAATCCTCGATTAAATTGCCTTTTCACAACATGATTGGTAGAAAATTGTTTTAATCCAGGATTAATGCTAGATTAGCGTTAATCAGCTTTCGAACAACTGGTCCCAGAGGCTTAAACTTGTTTGTATTGCATTCAATAAATGAAATCTCAATAAAGAACTCTGCGACAACTGAATTGATTTCTTTGTCCCGGTTGCTTGTTCCATCCCTCTTCTTTCCTGATATTATTTGGGTTCCTTTCAATTTTCTGATTGTTTGAGAACATACTCCTTTTCACTAACTTTGTGCAGGGTTCGAATTAGCACTTTAGAACTCAGAACAGGGGGGAAAAACGCAAAGGGAATTGTCTGATGATCTCTTGCTTAGCACTAAATAGTAATTTTACAAAGTACAAAGTACAAAGTCCCCCAGCCAGTTGAGATTAGCAATGGCTTTCTTTGCTTGCCTTTATTGCGAAGTGATTTCAGGTCTAAATTTTGAACCCTGTTGTATCTGTCTAGATATTTAAGGAACCGTCTCAAAAATAAAATCTACATAGGAGAGTACTGAGTCAATGATCTTGTGATGGATTGGTTTCTTTGTATCAAAGAAACCAATCCATTACAAGTTTGTTGACCTAACACATTTCTGTACAGATTCATTTTTGTTGAATTTTGTCAATTTTAGTTGATTTAACCCTACTAAGTGAACTTTTGAGATGGTCCCTAAGTCATATCACTTATATTATTAATTCACCAGGTTGTTGACTTATGTTTGGAATTTCTTTGTTATGATCCTAATTATAACTATGGTGATGATGAAGATGACGGTATGGATATGAACGGTGATATGGATGATGATGACGTGTAAGAGTGCTCATTGTATCGAAAACCTCAGAATATATTGACATAAAGAGATCTATTGGAATTACAGATGATCAGTTATTCAACCTTGTCGAAGCTATAATCTCAGAATAAGAGTACATTGATGAGTCCTGGAAATAATTGTGTATTGCTTTGCAGCTCAAAACTATACTTTTAAACACTCTTGTGCAGCATTTATATTCAAGCTTGCATAGATCAGTATACTCAGTCTTCAAAATTCAATATGGCAATCACCAGTGAAGGAGTTGGAACATAATTTTTAGCCAGACCAGCTGAAATTTTTTTTCAAACGCATTCCTCCACAGGAGATTTTTAAAACTGATACTGGAGTTAATGAAGTAATCAAGAATTCAATTAACACAGTGCATGTTGCCATAACACAATGTGTATTTTTCAGATATATTGGCTCTAGTAGTAAAGTTTCTTTCTCAGTTCTCTGTCAAGATTTTGTTCATTTTTGTTTTGTTTAGTGATGACGATGGTGAAGAATATAGTGATGATGATGACATGAGTTGGAAAGTACGACGGGCAAGCGCAAAATGTTTAGCATCTATACTTGCTTCCAGACATGAACTAATTAAAGAATTTTATACGACTGTATCTCCAAAGTTAATCGCCAGATTTAAAGGTAACTTACTAAATTGAGAAGAGGACCGAGTCAATGATCTTGCAATAAGTTGATGATTTCTTCGTAACGAGGCGAAATATTTGCTGCGAGAGCAAATTAATTGTGGTTTTTGGTTTCGTGGCAAATTCTTCGCCTTGTAAAAATCTACCTTTCTGTGCAATATTTGTTGAAAGTTAGTTTCTTCAAAATAGTCTTTGCTTCACTGATTCAAAAAATAAACTTCTTGTGTTTCAAATAGCTTCTTCCGTTTTCATATGAGTAGCCAATAAATTTGTATTTATGGAAAATAATACTGAGTCAACTTTTGTTGCATTTAGAGAGAAAAGAACATGTGAAATCGAATCCTTTTTTTGTTCTATTTAGAGAGAGAAGAAAACGTTAAATCAGACATATTTTATGCATACATTGCACTACTACGTCAAACGAAACCAATTGTATCATCAGATACAACAGAAGAAGGAAGTGATGGGTAATTGCTAGCCGAAATAACTGCCAAACCTATGTGGAGGAGATATTTCTGAGTATAGCTGCATAGCTGTAAAGCTGAAACTACTCAGAACAATCTTAATTTATACCTTTAATAATTTAATATCATCCTATTCAGATCTCAGGCTAAGAGTACGCGAGGGACCGTCTCAAAAATTAAATCTACTGATGAGGGTACTGAGTCAATGATCGTACCAAAGAAACGAATCCATTGCAAGCTCATTGGCCTAACACACTCATGGAAATATTCATTTTTGTTGAAATTTGTCAATTTTAGTTGATTTAAAAAAGTTGGTTTCGGAGCGAAATTTTGAGACAGTCCCTAAAAGTACATCATGTTAAACCTTGGAGAAGTTGAGTTCAGCCAAGTTGGCTGAAAATATTCTGAAAAATCTCTCCTCCACAGTGATGACCGGCTGTTATTTCGAGTATACATTAAAATGGTTACTTGTGGTCCTTTCTTACCTATATTCTAAAGTGTTCTCGATAACGTTTTACGCCATGGGTTAACATACGTAATTTGTTAAAGAATCAAGCATGATTTGTGAGTTTGGCGAAATAAGCTGTGTTGTGACTACAAGCCTCAATAAACCGGTCAAACATCACCTGTGGAAGAGTGTTTTTGAGTACAGTTTTCAGTTTGGCAGCTGAAACTGTACCCAAAAAACACTCCTCCACAGGTGATGTCCTATTCTGTTTTTCTAGGTAATACCATTGCTGTTTAAGAAATGTATGTTTTTTAGCAGCCACCCACTTTAAATGTTCTTATTTGTTTTTTAGCCCACTCAGTATGCTTCACAATCAGGTACCTGTGATTATATCAGCTATGCACAAACAAATGCAAGAAAAAAGTGTGAAGACAAGGCTTGGTTGTTTCAACTTGCTTACAGAATTAGTGACTGTTTTACCTGGTGCTTTATCTGATCATATTCACTTGATCATACCTGGGATACACTTTTCTATTAAGTATGTTAATATTCATGTTAATTTGTCTTTCTCTCTCAACTATTTGTCAGATATACCACTCTTCATGTATATATGTAAATTTGATTTTATAAACAAAATATGACTTTTAATTAAAAGCTATAAACACTCCTCCTCAGTTGATATCTAGCAGTTATTTTCAGCCTCCATTACATATACCCTCTCTGGACTAGTTTTAAGTTCCTATATATGTTTTTAGTGATAAATGTTCAACATCAAATATGAAGATAGATGCATTATCGTTTCTTGGATGCATATTACATCAACATCGAGCTGAAGTGTTCTTACTACATCTACCAAAGTTACTACCTGTATGATTTATAAAATTGCTAAGAAGGGTGTTATATCAGTGTTTGAAATAAGAGCAAATAATCACTGTGGAGGAGGTTATATTAAGCATTGCTTCAGGCTTTATAACCTGAAACAATGCTCAATAATCACTCTTCCACAGTGATTATTTGCTCTTATTTCAAACACTGTTTATTGCTTTTCTTTGTAACTTTTTATTTGGAGGTGTTTTCTTGTTAGGGATCGTCACAAAAATAAGGTATATGGAGAAGAGTCAATAAGCATTATGAATAAACCAATCAATTGCAAGCTCATTGAGATAACACCCTTCTGTGTTGGTCAAATTTAGTACTAACCCATTGGGTTTCAACGTTGTTCTAGTGTCTTTACTGCTGACTTTGAACAGGTTTTTGCTCGCTTCTTAACCCTATTCAGGCCACCTCGCCCCCTCTTTCTTCCATAACTTTTGAACAACTAATAGTATAAGGATGAAACTTGTCAGGTTAATAGTGTATCATGAAAGGAATAAAATGGTGGCAATTTTTGTGCTGACGTCAGTATTTTTCTGATGACGTCATCACAATAAGTTTTTTGCCCAAAATCAGTATATTATTCGAATTATGATTAAAAGAGTTCTAGATAACATTTTCTATTCTGTTTTCAGTTTTAGACAGGTACGCTGTTGTTCTTTAACATAGTTTTTGGGTTTTCAACAACACTATTGCAAAATACCAAAATTATCGTCCGAAAATTCAAAAGAATTCCGGAAAATCTGGGGAAACGGGTTCAAAAACATTTCTTTTGTGATCTGACTAAGTTTCATGTTATAAGTATTAATCAAACAGAAGTTATTGCAAAATATTTTTTTGGCGATTTATATAGGATTTTTATTTAGATTGCTAAATAGGGTTAAACATTTTACAGAGCCTTAAATTCTCTGAAATGCAGTGTAGTGTTCTGACTGAAGGCATTCAGTTGGTAGAAACTGTGGAGAAGAGATTTTTCAGAATATTTTCAGCCAATTTGGCTGAAAATATTCTGGAAAATCTCACCTCCACAGTGATGACCAGCAGTTATTTCAAGCTCGGACATGAATTACCAATGAAATAAATCTACCTTTAGAGATTGCTGACTTCACAATATCCATTCGAGCATTAAGCTTGATTTACACTTAACTTTTCGCCAGCCGCGACGGCACTTTTCGCTAATGACGTAATCTTTTTTTTCTTTCGCTCAGCGAATACATTGCTCAACGAAAACATTCGATTCAAATTCGAATTTTATTAAAGTGCTTGACGTCAAACATAAACATAAACAAACATGGCGGCAGCACTAAGAGCAGAAACTGAAACTGAAAGCGATTTTGACGATGAAGAATTAGTGTTATTATGTATGATAAGAAATCGACGCCGTAAAAAGGAAAAGAAAAGACGATTTTGGGTTCGTCCTATCTACAGGGAAAGACAAATGAAAGGAGAATTTCACGTCCTTGTGAAGGACCTTCAGTTATTTGACGAAGAACTGTTTTTCACGTACTTCCGTATGTCAACGGGTAAATTTGAAGAATTATTAAGTTGGGTGGCTCCTTTTATAACGAAGTCATCGATTAAACGCGAGCCTATCGGAGCAAGTGAGAGATTATGTGTAACTCTTCGCTTTCTTTCAACAGGTGACGC
>JAULBZ010005304.1:0-13580 GCA_032360805.1 Neoturris breviconis | reverse complement strand
AAGTTGGCTGAAAATATTCTGAAAGATCTCTCCTCCAAAGTGATGACCGGCTGTTATTTCGAGCCCTGATATTGAGTTTATGTATTTAACTTTTTAAACCTGGAAAAATTGAGGTTACCTATACCAGCATTATACTTACTAATATATTAGCCTCTAGTCTTAAAACAGACGTTTGCGGCGGCGGAGTTCAGATAACCTTTGTGATTTCCCGCAGGCATAAATATCCCGCAGCTGTTCGTATATATGATAAGTTACATGAACGATTCGCATCTTCTGACTACTTAACATTTTTCCACATAATATTTCATCCATAACAACTAGAAGTGTTAAACATAGGGTGGTATTTTTCAAATTTTTCCGATATTCTAATATCGGAATATTTTGAGAAAGTAAAGTGAGGTTTTAATCCGCCCATTACTCTCCAATTTGTATATTTTTGAAATAAATCGGGGGAACAAAAACGTCAAAATGGGGTTGTCCAAAAATTTGAAATGAAAACAAAAGTGGACAAGAGGAGATTGGTCTGAATGAAAGGTAAAAGATACGATTTATTAATCTGTAGCCATAAGATACTACTTACTAACAACTGCATGTTATAGATTAATGCAGTGCAAATGATTAGAGCCTGCTTGACTCAAACACTATCGAAAGGTTTAACTAGATATGACTAGATCAGCATATAGAGTGGGTGGGGTGTAAATTTACACTCGTAAAAAATCGGAGTGTAAATTTACACCCCCACATTTTTTTGGGGGTGTAAATTTACACTCCATTATTTACAGAGGGTGTAAATTTACACCTATTTGGGGGCTCATTTTATACAGATTATCAGTGTAAGTCATTTTCATCAACAAAATCAATCGCAAAAGGCACCGAATTTTGAAATTTTATGTTGGAAATTATTTTAATTTTTTCTTTCTTTCTGGAAACTTTCTGTCGTTAAAGTAACTTGAACGACTAATAGTATAAGGATGACAAGAGAGAATAGAAAATACAAGAGAGAATATTAAAATAGATTTATTTGTCGAAGAATTCATAAATAGCATCAAAATTATTTTTTTTGAGCAGGAAATTTTCGTGGCCTCTAGATTTCATTATTTTGCTGGAATAAACTTTTGTGAAAATAAGTGTGCTGTGGAAGTTTTTTCCCTTAAAGTATCTACAAATTAATGTGCCTTTAACTTGAAAATATTTCAATATTTGGCTTCTTCTTCATGTTGAGAGGGGCTGTTTACTGTGAATGCTCAATTAAGCCAAATTTAGGTCACTTACTATTATTTTTAACCAATATATTCTTTGTTTTAATGTCTCGATGAGCCATTGCTGGTTTACCTTGAGTACCAATTACCTCCATATGTAAATGAGCCAAGCCGTTTACAATACTAAATACCATTTGTACCATTTCATGAGCCGTGACAGTATTTTCCTGTAAAAAGTCATATATAGACCCAAGTGGGTGGTATTCTGTGACTAACCAAAGTTGTGTACATTGACCAGTATCTTTGTTATCTGCAGCTATAAAACCTAAGAAAGTAATTCAAAATGCAGTGTTGGAAATAAGAGCAAATAAGCACTGTGGAGGAGTGATTTCTGAGCATTGCTTAAGGCTAGCAAACCTGAGGCAATGTTCAAAAATCCCTCCCCCACCGTGGTTATTTGTTCTTATTTCAAACACTGAAATATATTAGCTTCGAGATCATCAGCACAAAAGCCTGAATATAACTGCCAGATATCACCTTCCTCTAAAGGTGATGTCCAGCAGCAATCTTCATCGGTTCGTTTCTTCGTTATAAAGAAACCAATCAATTACAAGCAGGTTTACATAACATCCTCCTTCCTTGCAGTTCTATTTTACCCTAAATTAACCTACTTGAGTTTCTTTTTAAAGGTAAAGAAATTTTTAAAGTATTTTATTTCAAAATGTGCTAAGTTTTCAAAGTTTTATAAAGTAACGCATACCAATTGGTGAAATCATAGATTACTTACTGGTTACAAAAATAATAAATCTTGAAGATTAAATTAATACACACCATTTTTTGTAAATAGACAGATAGACAAACTCCAAATTGTGTATTACTAAGCCTGAAAAAAACTGTGTTATAAGTGTTATATGAATTTAGTTTTCAGATGCTAAATAGAAATCTACTATAAAAAACACTCCTCCACAAGTGATTTCAAGTTTGCTTACCTAAAACATTCTCATGTCTTAACATTGTCGTTTGATAAATCTGAGCTTCTCGAAACCATGAAGCTTCTTCATTTGTAGAAAATATTTTTACAGCAACATCTTGTCCATGCCATGTACCTCGATGAACTGCACCAAATCGACCAGCACCTATACATTCAAATAGCATGATTTGTCGTGCAATGGTTCGTTGAACAAGTAATGGTAAGCCAGCTCCACTACCTATAATTAAGGTTATCACAATGAGCATGCATAATGGATATGAGAAAATATGAAGAGAATAAAGAGAGCAGCGCAAAGGTACTGTCCAACAGTTATATTCAGGCTTAAACAGAGAATCATTAGGTCATTGACATGATAAACTATATCATACAAGTATAACACCATTATCAAGTAACTGTGGAGAAGAACAATGAAATTTCATATCAAGGATAAACACACAAATTTTAAATGGCATAAGGATTTCGTGTCCTTATGGAGTTGATAAAGGTTCCAGTCAAATAAGTAATTGGAACAACTTTATCAAGGTAAAATTACTTCATTATTAAAAAACTCTTCCTCTGTTGAATTGTGTATTGCCATTATGTCTCTAATTTGAATTGGGATTAATTGATGTTATAAAAATCAACATAGCCTATAATTATTTTTTTATTAAAAAAATATTCCCCTGTTGAATTGTGTATCGTCATTATATTTTAATTGTGATGTGAGTAATTAATGTTATAAAAATTTATACTCATGATAGTAATTAAAGGTTTTATGGCCATAAAGTGAATACACATAAATACACATTAATATTTATTTCAAAATTGAAAAAGAAAGCTTCCCAAAATCAAAATGAAAACTTCAATTATAAAAGTCATAAAAAAATCACTTATGATCTCAAAAAATTGAGGAAGATTGAAGCTTCCCCAACATACAAAATGTCTGCCAAAAAAGGTTTATGGCCTAAGTCTCATAGAAAATTAAAATGTCAAAAAATGTCTTCTAAGTCTCCACTTCTCCCTTATTATTTTAGCATGTTATTTCGGTGAATTGGTCGAAACTTCACAGAATTCAAATTCAGGCAAGGTATCACCAGTCCTTTTGTTAAAGTTACTGACAATATGTTACCTCGGGCCAAGGATAACTCAAACACAGTGTGCACTTGGCATTATCCCAGATAACTTTAAGTTTAAGTCTCTGGAACTATTTTTCTGTTCTCTTGAGCTATGCCTGAACATTTTCACATGTGAATACTGCTCGAAACACAATAACTGGGCCAACTCATTCCCCTATGGAAGGTTTTCTTTGAGAAAAATTATTTCTCATGAATTTTAACTCCAAAATATAAACGAAAAACCAAACCTGACGTTGTAAATTCTCTGAGATCTAGACATTCAAGTTCATCTTCCTTATCAACAACCAATCCATCACCTTCACCAGCTCTCCTTGCTAATTTCTTTTTCTGACGACTTTTAAAACAAATCAGCAATGTTAATAAAATAAAAACCATTGAAACCGGCACAGCAATTGCAGTTGCTACTTCGGACGATATTTTTCTTTTGATTCTTTTCTTCACGGGTGTCGGTGGTTCTGTTGGTTGTGTAACAACTACACCAGAATACTCATCTATAAATAATGAATGAAGAAACAAATCAATAAATCAATAAATAAACAAGGGATGGAGAGGTTTATGCATTAGCGTTTGAAAAATAGATCACCTTAATTCTCTATATTTTCGTACCTTTTATTTTCACGCACAATCAAAAGTACCAATTTTGTGAAAGATCAAAATCACGATATGCATTTGTCTCAAAAAAATATGCCACTTCTGCCATAGACTCCTCATATTAACCCCATTTATCCAGGGAGGGGGGGGCTTTGTACCACAACCCCCAAAATTTCTGTATAACTTCTGATCCACTTATCGTATTAAGCCTAAATTTGGTGACTTTTCACGTTATTGTATTTGAAAAAAATTTTAAAGAAAATTTTTCCAAAACTTTTCTCCAAACAGGCCCAGGACCACTTTTGGCCTTCAGGACCAGAAATTTTCAAAAAAAATTGTTTAAATTCTATATTATTTTGGTCTTTTGTAGCATTACAAAGGCTTTTTATTATGTAATAGTTAATAAAACATTCATAATTAGCAAATATAACAATATAATTATTTGTTCTAGCTAAATTTCCATTTTCGACTTCCAAGTCAGGTTTTCACGGCAACTGCGGTTAGATACTCACATTCTGCATGAAATGATGGCGCCTGCAAATTTTTATTACATTTTCAGATAGAAGAGAGCCTTGGGTATATTGTGACCAAGTTTCAAGTAAAACAGAGCAGTAATTCAAAGTTATTAGTGTGGTACCCCCCCCCCGGGTCATTAAAAAGCCCGGGTCTTAAAGGGTTAAATGGAATATTTAAAATATATTTCTTATTTGCATACTCTAATATTCGCACACCTTACTGTGCGAAATATATTGTTTATTCGCGCAAATAAAATTTTTGCATACTATCTATGTACGAAAATTAAAGGTGCATGAAAAGAAAGGAAACTAAGGTATAAAAACAAATACGTTACATAATATTAAGCCTTGAATTCATTAAGAATAAAGTAAAAAGGTGTATATTTCTCTCCAAAATGTGTAAATTTTCTTTTTTCTTTTCAGAGTCAGTGCCTGTACAAACATCATAATTAGTAACGCTTTTATGTGCGTATACAACCCCATGGATTCATAAGTAGGGTTGTGGTAACAAAAGAAGAACTTGGAATTGAAATTAGAAGGGCTGGGAGAGGATTGCATGTGGGACTTTCATAGTCTTACAAATGTCTTGTAAAGTACAGGGAAAAACGTACAGAGTTCAGCGATGGAAAAAAGAGCAAACTGTCATACCGGAGGAGTGATTTTTGAGCATAGCTTCAGGTTACAAAGCCTGAAACTATGCTCCAAGATCACTCCTCCGCAGTGATTATATGTTCTTATTTCTACCACTGGAGTTGATGCTATTCATTGCTTTCATTTGTATGATAGACACCAACACAGTGGTTATTTTCAGCCATTGACTGAAGATATTCTGAAAGATCTCTCCACCACAGAAATGACTGCCAGTTATATTAACCCCTGTCAGTTGTTGGACGTTAAACTTTTATCCAAAACAGTTAAGTATGGCCAAAAAGTTGATTGATTAAAGAATGATCCTTTAAAATGATTGTCATAAGAAAACGGAGAATCTAACTAAAATCTGATTCTTAGGAAGACTAAAATTGAATATATAAAATCTATAGGTATATAATCACTGCTTTTTAAAAGAAATATCACTGCTTTTTAAAAGGAATGTTACTGACTTGTTAGGAATGTGTTCTTCTGATGCCTTTATTTACTAATTGGCTGAAATTCACTTGTTAGTAAACTATCTAATGCAAAAAATGAAAGTTCTTCGAGTTTAAAACTTATTTCTAGCTATAATACTTTCTTATGTAACAAAATAATTTCAAATAGGTCTACTATTTCAGTGATGTGTATGATGGTGTTGTCTCCAGGTTACTACAAACAAACACTGGGAAGGAGTACATTATTTGTCCTGTGCTCAAAATAAGAGCAAATAATCATTGTGGCAGAGTGATTTTTGAGCATCCCTCCTTCACAATGATTATTTGCTCTTATTTCGATTGTTTCACACTATCCAGTATTTCATTCTTCAGTTCACGAAATAAAAACATATAATCACTGTGGTAAGGTGCTATAATGCCAGAAAACTATGATCAAAATTCGCTTCTTCGCAATGATTATTTGTTCAATATTTGCAACACTTCTTTCTTTCTATTATTCAAGTATGCCTTAAACTTTCTGAAATATAGTTATCAAAATAACAATCTGAAAAATACAGTCAATTGATTGGATCTTTTAGTACAAAATGAACCAATCAATTGTAAGTAGATTTCTTAGTTTACCAACTCTGCTAACCAATAGATGTCTTGGATGTCTGATTTCTCAATACTTTATCTAAAAGAATCCAATGTATATTCTATAAATACTGCAACAATATTAAAGAGGATAAACTGTAAGAAGAATATCGAAGAACAATTTGATGTGAATATATGAAATGGAACATAGAGTAGTAACAGCTAGTAAACTCAATATGAAAATTAAACCTAGCTCAGCATACGGAAATGATTCGCATATACCATAGTACTATGTACACTATATAAGAATGCTATATAGTGTTCCTGTATTGTCATAGTGATGTATTTAATTATTTGCTTATAAAATAGAGGATATGCTATATGTATATATAGCTACATTAATATATAGACTAGGTGTATATAGGCTACATATCAAGGCATAATGTATATAAAATAGGTATAGGCTATATTTGAATAGACTATATGTATATAGTTTATGTATATAGACTATATGTATATAGGCTATGCATAAGATATTTGCATAGAATATGCCGTAAACTGCCTTGGTGGGCTTATACAAGGATGGGCTTATACTTGGGTGGGCCTATACATGGTCTGTTTTTTTTTGTTAAGGAAAGGGGTGGGCTTATAGGGGGGAATCAATATCAACATATTTCAAGTTTAAACATTTTTTAAAATTTGAAAAAAAGTGTCAATATAATAATTTTCAGCTGAAGAATCAGACTCAAAGGAAAGAACAACGTATGATGAGGAATCACTGTCATATCCCTCGTCTTCCTCACTGGAAGATTCCAAGTGGAACTCTTCCTCAGGCTAGGGCATACATGACATACATACATAACATACCAAACTTGGGTTCTTGGAGGCGGAATACAGCTCCCATGCTGTTATTGTTTATACGGACCAAAAATAAGGAAGCGTGAAGATGTTTAGATGTTTTTCCTCCTACAAGTCCATGGGCTTATACTCGGGTGACCTAATACATGGCTTGACTTTAGTAAAAGGGGCGGGCTTACACGCAGGTGGGCTTATATGCGGATGGGCTAATACGTGGCAGTTTACGGTATATTATATATAATAGGATATTTAGGAGGATATGCACAGGTTATAGTTATAGGATACATGTAGATAGGCTATATGTACATAGACTATATTTATATATAGATGTACAAGTAAGCATAGGGCTATAAGCTTAAGTATCCATAGTTATGTATATAAACAATATAACATACATAAGCTATGTACTTTTAAGAAACCATGTACTTTAATATTGACTAATGATCTGTTAGAATTTAAAAACCAAGAAACAATAGACAATAGAAAAATGCAACATAAGAATGTCTTATCTTTAAAATAATTAATTTTATTAAAATAGTTCCTTCATGTCCCTTTCCTAATTCAAATTGGGAATAATTATTGTTATTATTCATTAAGTTTATAACATAGCTTGTTTTTTATAAATTGTTTGTATATGGGTTTTAGCCAAAGATATTTAAAATGAGAATAAAAGTTTAAAACACATTGGTTTAAAATTTGGTTTGAAAACAGTATTTTGCAAAACTAAATCGTTGAAATTGAAATTTATTAATAAAAATACGGAAAAGTTAGAATGCTCTGGTGTAATATACCAAGTAAATTGTACGGATGAATGTGGAAAATGTTATATTGGTAAAACGGGTAGAAAGCTAAAGGACAGGATAAAAGGGATAGTGGAAAACTCAATATTACAGAACAAATGGCTGGTTTGTCACAGCACATAATAACATTGATGCATGAACCAAATCGGGATAAAGTTAAAATTATAGGGGGAGATAAAAACATTGTAAGTAGCGACTTGCATAACATCAATGGAGAAGGACTAGTTCTAAGATTATTAAGGTTATAATACTTCAATTAGTACTTATAAGTTTATTAATCTCAGTGCTCAGTAAAACTTGCATATTTCTTAACTTGTAAATAGTATTCGCAGATTAAATTAAATAAATGATTTTAAAATTTTAAGTTAAAAGAGACTTTATTTTATTCTCATTTTATAATATTTCACATCATATTTTTTCCAAAAATTGAAGAAGCTTCCCGTAAACAAAATGGAGAATTCAATGTCTTAAAATTTTCTACAATTATCTCTTATCATTAAATATAATTCTTCGAAAATTGAGGAAGAAGCTTCCCCAAATACAAAATTGAAGCCAACAAGATTCATTCCTGGTCAAAGTCGCATAGAAATTAAAATGGCAAACAAAATTCTCTCAACTACTCCCCTTGCCATATCAACCTTGTAATACATATACAGATATGTAGATCATTGCAATAAAACAAATTCCACTTGTACCCCTTACTCAGATAACCAAAAAGTTAGAATACTTTAATTTCCATTCTCTGACTTTCTGATTCTATTTTATTTCGATACTGAATAAGTAAAGGGTGATATGAAACCGTACGTTGGAACAAACAGAATAACCAAAGCAGATACTGGAACCTTTACAGCTTTTCCTATCCGTCGAATCCCCTCATGATTTTCGTGTCATAGTACTGCTTGACGAGCTATATTTTGACTGTCATTTAAATTGGAATTTAGTTGTATCCCACATTTGAGTCATAAGGATACTGAGAATCTCTAACAAAATTCAAGAATAGGCGTTTTTATACATAAAACTCCATCCAAGGAGTTATATAATTCTAAGTTCATTTTGGAACATTCGAAATGCTTCAGACAAACAAGACATTCTAAGAAAATCACTATGTGATGATGACTTCCTCAAATCAAAATAATATTGGTGAGTGAGTCCTTATGAAATAGCAACTCAAATGATGGGTTCATAGAACTTCAGGAATGTGGTCTAATAAGAAAAGAGACTGCAAAGTGATAGAAATATCCCACTCAAACTAAACCGACAAAAGGCAATACTTCTAAATAACACTTTTCTCTACAGATATTCTACTTTGACTGATACCTTACTCAGTTTCAAATCCGAAGTTCATGCAGAGCTTAGGTGTGCTAAGTTAAATCCACGCAAATTTGGGGATGCACTTTAAACTTAAGGCTACAGAAAAGTTGGAAAATGTCCCAAAACTTTAAGTTAGGATTGCCAAAAAGTAGAAAGTCATCAAAAACCAGACTAAAAAAATAACAGTGAAATTTTTACCAAGCATGTTATCATCATAAAAATACCCTCTACCACACTTTTAGATTGTTATTTTGAACACTATGCTCCATTTACATGTGCAAAATTGAAGCTGCACAATTATCTTTAATTTTGGTCACAAAATTAAAACGTGCGAATTTGAGAAACTGAGTAAGGTACAGAATTATGTTTGTTTTATATAATGTCAGTGCTGAAAATAAGGCAGGAGCTTCACCTTAAACAAGCTTACATTTGATTGGTTTCTTCATACCAAAAAAACCAATCAATTGTAACCTCGATTAGGGTGAAACTCATTTATGAGTCCACGTAAAAACTGTCTAAGAACAAATGATGTAAATGTAAATAATTCATTGCAAAGGAGTTATGTTTTAGCATAGATTCAAGCTACAATATCTGAAGCTAGATTGAAACAGGATGTTAGACAGGGACCAACAAGCAGTATTATATGGAGTCAACGATCTTGCAATGGATTGGTTTCTTCATACCAAAGGAACAAATCCATTACAAGTTCGTTGATCTAACACACTTTTTTACAGATTTATTTTTGAATTTTGTTGAATTTTAGTTGATTTAACCTTACCAGAAAAGTTGGATTTGGAGCGAAATTTTGAAATAGTCCCTAAAATTCTCCAATTTCCATGATATTCTCCAGTTTACATAAAATTCGAATTTGCTGCGAGAATGGCAATTTCCAAGTTAAAAATTACTCCTTCACAGAGATCATTTTTTTTTATTTACAGCACTGTAAAATAACTGTTGGATATTTTTAGTACAATTTTCAGCTTCAAAGCTAAAAACTCAATATACACTCCTCCCCAGGTGATGTGCAAAAGTTAGTTTGAAGCTGTATACCTCTATTCAGTTCTTTAAATGGTAAATCATCTCTCGTCAATTTTTCATTACACATATCTTTTCCACAGCAATTAACGACATGTCCACCTTTTAAACTATGCTTTTTATCAAAACACCATGTAAATTTAATGCATCCTTTTTCAAGTTTATATTCTCTATCATCAATGTGGGCGATGGTATAACATTGATCTGTAATATGTGTTCTTTGACAAACATTATCCACACATTCACCAACTGTACCAGTAAGTGGAGCTTGTATTGGAGTACAATAACAAGTCTGATTTACACCCAATGCTATGGAAATAAAAAGTTTGATAATATTATGTCATATCCGCTACTTTAAATTATATTAGGAGGTGGCTTTAACCTTCCACACACAAATTGGCCAGAGTGTTACCCGAAAAAAATGATTAAAATTACCCATTAAATTTTCACAGTGAAGATATTAACCCTATTGTGGTTTGCACCACAACCCTCAAACTTTCCGTATTTGAAAATTGCTGACTAAAAAGTTTTTCCAAAAATTATCTCCAAACGGACCCAGGATCACTTTTGGCCTTTGGGACCTGAACTTTTCAACAAAAAAAAATTCTTTAAATACGGTATTAATTTGGTTTACAAGGCATTACAACGACTTTTTAATGTGTAACAGTTGAAAAATTCATTCCTAGAAAGCTTTACAGTTGACACAAGGATGTTAAAACAAATCCATGATATTACTGACACATTTAAATTACAAAATGACTTAAACACATTCTATCAGGGACATTCCTAAACAATAAGCAGTTAAATGGATGCAAGTTCGAACATGTAGAGAATGGCAAGGATGATAATGTTAAGAAATACTCGTTATACCTACAGTAACTGACAAGTCATTAAAATTGAATAAAAAGAAACAGTTAAAGATCTGGAAATAATCATAAGTGGTAATTAAATGGTAATTAAATGGCCCTAAAGTGAATGCACATTAATATTTATTCAAAATTGAAGGAGGAAGCTTCCCAAAATTAAAATGTAGACTTCAATTCTTGAAATGTTAAAAATTATTTTTTACATTTTTTATCATCTCAAAAAATTGAGGAGAGAGCTTCCACAAAATACGACAAAATTTCTGCCAACAAAGGTTCATGGTCAAAGTCTCATAGTAAATTAAAATGTCAAAAAATGTCTAAGTCTTCACTTCTCCCCTTATCATTTTCGGTATGATATTAGGTGAATTTGGTCAAAATCTCATAGAACTCAAATTCTCAAAGATTTCAAAAGTCTCTACTTTCAAAAAATTCACTTTTTGCTGAAACTCAGTCCCGAGTTGACAAAATTGTCTCGTAATATTGCCTAGAATGCCATAACCAGAACGGCACAGTACCACGCTTTTTTTGGTCCATTGGCCCGAAAATGTAATTTAGACCCTTTTTGCTAAAAACGTGGGACAGAGTGGTCGAAATCGGAATTTTTTCTATCTAAAATATCGCTACGAATGCTGGTACCAAATTGGTAGCACTTTGAGAACATGATCTATTAAGTGATAGCAATAGCCGATCCAAACTTTGTATATAGGTATCTTTATTTATTTATCTATCTCTAGGTATCTTTATCACCTTATTTTATTTTTTTATTTTATTTTTTTTCTCAATTGGTTTTTAGAACGATAATTCCGAACACTATCAAAATCCCAACCAACATGTTATATACCATTTCAAAGATCTATATCCCTCTTTTAATTGCTTTTCACCCCATTCAAAAATGATAATTAGATTTTTGAGATATTTTACCAATTTGTGATGTCATGTAAATTTCAAATGTACTTTTTTTCGTGTGACTTCATCAAGATGGAAAATTCCGCCCAGAAACATCAAGTCCGGGGTAAATCAATAGTTTATTTTGAAAACCAGGACTCTACCCCAGTGAATGTAGGGGTGGTTGGCACCCTGCGCTCTGGCTGAGGGGGAGCTAGGATCCTGAGAGAGAGAGGCCTCCCCTCTAAAATAAAAAAGAGACTCAAAAACTATTAAAACTAGCTATCTATAGGAGATTGTAAAATACTGTAGAAAAAATGGAGATCTAATATTACCTGCATGTAAGTGCATGAAGGCTATTAAAAGGAAGGAAAGCATTTTTAATGTTAACTAGTTAGCTACTGTTGCTGTGGTGTGTGTATCTTCTATACCCTTTTCTCTCTTTCATCCTGTGTATCCATGTTTTTCTTTATCGGTCACGTAAAGTTTTGTGGGTTTCTTTGCCAGAAAAAATAGCCTACACGAACTACGAAAGTACTTGTAGTTGTTTGGGAACTCAGGCTAGAATCATAGAGAAAACTACTTCGAAAATGAAAAGCAAGAAGACATAAGAAGTTCCTCTCTTTAGAGTTCCTCCCTATTGCTCGAAATCTTTTATTTTCAAAATAAACAGTTCCTAAAAACATGAACACTTTCGCCCTGTTAAAACTTTTGTAGCTATGTCGCGCGCGCAACACACGGCAACAGAGTGACTTCAATGGAGAAGGTACGATACAAGAGAGTTAGACATATTGAGGTAGACATATTGTTGATGAAGGTTTCGCTGACAGATCCCACCAATATACCAATACACTCCATGCATGTAGTTTTCTATTCTGGATATTGTTAGGAAGATGTGAAAAGAACACATTTTTCTTGTCTGTTCCATCCACAACGTTATGGCATATTTTGCCGCGGCGCGAGAGTCCGCGGAACTGGCTACATTTTTCTTTTTAGAAGCCTATATGCATAAAGTTATATACTATAAAGTCTCACATGTATACAGTAGTATCAATAATCGGTTCTTAGGTAACGTATAAAGTATGACGTCATCAAAGGCAAAACAGGTACTATAGGAAAAAAAGTCTAGTCTTGTCTTGTATATAATGTCCATCATGATCTTATCGGCATAAAACTACTAACCCGATTACGTAACCTTAGTGATCTTCAACCTCGTTCCCACGGCTTCTTGCCTTTTCAAAACAGGGAAGCGCGGCGAAGAAAACCAAATCATGCCTCTGCGAATCGCCAAGGCTGGGAACGAATTTTTTGTTTCATAATAACTTCCGAAATACTGCTCCGTTTCAACCTCGTCCCCAGGGCTTCTTCTCTCTTGACGTTTAAACGAGGTTGGCTCCGTTTTACTTGATACTGGTCACAATACAATCAAGGCTCTCTACTATCCCAAAATGTAATAAAAATTTGCATACGTCATTATCTGACGCAGTACCCGTGAAAACCCGACTCGGGAAAATTTAGCTAGAACAATTAATTATACTGTCATATTTGCATAATAAAAAACCTTTGTAATGCCTCGTAGGCCATAATAATACGGGATTTATTTTTTGAAAATTTTCGATCCCGAAGGCCAAAAGTGGTCCTGGGTCCAAATTCTTTGATTTTTTTTCAAATACAATACCGTAATGCATCGATTAAGCGCCCGGGCGGTTATTTTATTTTCGAGCCTCAAGGGGGGGGGGGGGGGGGGGGGGGGGGG
>JAULBZ010005303.1:0-13580 GCA_032360805.1 Neoturris breviconis | reverse complement strand
CCTTATAAACAGTGAAAAGTTCAAAAATTTTCTAAGTCAACAAAAATCATAAATTGAACATTTTGGTGAATGTAAATGAAATGAAATGCCCTTTTTTGCCGATACTCAGTCCCAAATTGACAACGCAAAGTGATAGCAATAGCCAATCCAAACTTTGTTTGGTGGACTAAAAATGGAAGAGATGGAGTCTTCTCAAAATCTAAATACAAACTTCAAGTTTTAAAATGTTTTGAAAGTTTAATCTTATCAGTTATTTTATTTTATATCCCCAAAAATTGATGAAAAACATCCCCATAATACAAAATGGAGGCTAAAAAAGATTTCATGATCAAAGTCTCAAAAGAAAATTAAGAGATAAAAAATGCAAAAGTCTCCAATTCTTTTCTTATCACTCGGGTATGACATTCATGTGAGTGGTCAAATTCTCATATAAATCTGCTGTCAGTTCTTAAAATAACAGTCGGTCAATGCCAGCATTTTCACAAATAAGTTTCTGAGCAAGAAGACACAACAAATTGCGATGGTAAGTACAATAAACGAAGCTACATTCAAAGATATCTTTAAATGAACGTCAAAACAAAATATCAAAGTTTATACTCATAGCTTCACAGCCTACATCGACCGTATTTCATAGATAAAAAAATGTAGATATTACTATTTAATTATTATTTCCATGCTATCTATAACATATTTCATGCTGTAGCCTGACTCTGAATTCCGATGTAACGTCAGTCGGTCGGTATTTTATTTTAAAGGTCATTCCGGCAAAAATGAAAAAAGAATAAAAATATATAATTTACAGAATCGATCAGTAAGCAATAAACAATATCAAAAAAGCAAGAGTCAGATCTTAGCAAATCAAAGGTTTACATACAGGCAACAACAACAGGTGATGACACGTACTGCTTCAAAAAACATTGGATAGAAGTGGATAAAAGGATAGAAGTGCATGTTCGATAATAGTTTACTGATAATATTCTTCTTCTAAAAAAAGCATTTCTAAGAAATAATTAATTAGTCTTATAACTTTTAAATAAACTCAATAAAGTTTGTTTTCATAATAAGTTAAAGAACCGTTGGGCAGCTTAATACAAACATTATTGTCCCATGATAAAAACAAACTAAATAATATATGGCTCTTAAGTGGACGAAATCAGAATAATTATTAAGTAACTTAACGATACTGCGTACAAAAACTAATGAAATATGTATATAGATGTGTAATTTTGTTTTAATTGGTGAAAAATATATATATAGGGTATAAAATCAGTAAAAATATTCTTTCAAATCTTTTTGTAAACAAATTTCTCAAATATCGATAAATTTTAATCTTCTTTGTGATTGTTAATAATAGCCTATAACGATTGAACTTCAATTTGAATGTCATATATCTTTTTAGCTTTAAGTGAAACTTCATTTGGAACACATGTTATTTATTCGTGGAAGAGAATTTACGAACAGAAGGAATTTAAACCAATGAATTTATTTTATAAAGGCTATTAAAATATAATCGAGCGGTAAATCTTCAGAAGTTAGAAAATCCTTAAAATCTTTTATGACGATTTCAATAGATTTCGTAGTTACTTCGCAAGTTGAAATAAATCTTTCGAAGGCCATATCCTGAAATCAATTTTTATCCTGACAAGTCCTACATAACTGAATTATGTGTGCGAACAAAACATTGTCAGCTATCGCGATTGCCTGCAAATGAAAGATTGATAGGTTATCTAAAAAATTATATTAAGGCTTTGCTCCTTGATATAAGATATGGATCATAAAGCACGAGAAATATGATTATAAAAAAAGGAGATAGTTTGAATTCGTTATAATCACTAAAAAACTACGAAGACAGAATAACACCTGTTATATGTTTGAACATTTTTACGAAATAAAGTATATGAACTTGTTTGACAGGCCTAATTTACCTATTTATATCTCTAAAATGATCACTATTCTTGTACAACTGATTACATATAAGTGATATTTAGTCAGTAATGTTTTTTGCATTTATTTTATCCTGAACAGACATCATGGGCGATTTATAGAGCATTTAAAATTTTTTATTTTTCAAATATTTTTTATGTGCTTGATTAGACAAACATATGAATGCATAATTATAACCTTGCATTTGGATCATAAAGGCAAACTAAATATCTATTGTTTTAAGCCGGCCAATAGTTCATTAAATAACGGTGTCACGGCATATAAAAAGAAAATTAAAATGTAAGAAAGAATAGATCATGTTTAATACAACCAAAACAATCTTTGGAGGAGAGCGTTCAAAAGAACTAAAATAAGTTGAGATGTTTGTTGAGTTATAATTTAAATTAGTTTGTGAAATCTTTATTGGAAGTAGTAAAGCAAAGTAAAACATCAATATTGGACAGTTTTTTCCACTGCCAAAAAACTCGTTCTGACTGGGCAACTACTCATGCTGCTGTTCATCATGACCACCAGTGATAACATAGTTATTTAAGTGCAGTACCATACTTCTTGTAATTAGCTTATGCTAAATTAAGTGCCCGCATTAGAAAGGAAATAATTTTCTTAGCGCCCATCCTGAAATAAGTGCCCAGGGCGATCAAAGAAACCAAACGTGTATTGTCAGTGTTATATTGAAAAATATGATTGACATGAACTAAAGGGAAAAATCTTGTGCAAAAACATTACAATATAATGAAAAAAAGAAGTGATCCTTAAAGTAAATTTTAAAATATATTTTATTAGAGCCCACTCTCTATCTAATGCTAGTTGTAATAGCAGCCAGGTGCTGATTACAGGAAACACGGTAAGTCTCCACTTTTCCACTTCTCCTCTTATGATTTGGGTATATCATGTGATTGTAAGAATGAAATTTAAGTATATATTATTTTGTCTTTTTTGATACATTACAATGTTTTCCCAACACTATGAATTTTGATATGACGCTGTAAATTTGACTTGAGTACAAATGGTTTGTAGCATTCCTTACATTTGAATGGTTTCTCAGCGGTGTGAATTCTCATATGATGTCGTAAGTTTGAATTGTTTACAAATGCTTTGTCACATTCATTACATTTAAACGATTTCTCACCAGTGTGAACTCTAATATGACATTGTAAGCTTGAATTAGTGATGAATGATTTGTTACATATATTACATTTGAATGGTTTCTCACCAGTGTGAACTCTAATATGATATTGTAAGTTTGAATTAGTGGTAAATGATCTGTGGCATTCCTTACATTTGAATGGTTTCTCTCCAGTGTGAATAATCATGTGATACTTTAAGCTTGAACTTTGGGTAAATAATTTGTTACATTCGTTACATTTGAATGGTTTCTCACCAGTGTGAACTCTAATATGATATTGTAAGCCTGCATTAGTGCAAAATGATTTATTACATTTATTACATTTAAATAGTTTCTCAGCAGTGTGAATTCTCATATGATGTTGTAAGTTTGAATTGTTTACAAATGCTTTGTCACATTTATAACACTTGAATGATTTCTCACCAGTGTGAACTCTAATGTGACATTGTAAGTTTGAGTTAGTGGTAAATATTTTGTCACACTCATTACATTTGAACAGTTTTCCCCCAGTGTAATGTCGTAAGCTTGAACTGTGGGTAAATGCTTTGTTACAGTCTTTTTTACCAGTATGAATTTTCATAGGAGATGGTAAGTCTGAATTTCCAGTAAATAATTTATCAGACTCATTAAATTTGAAAGGTTTCTCACTGTTGTGAGTTCTAATATGATTTTGCAACAAAAAATTACTATTAAATACTTTGTTACTGCTACACTTGAATGCTACTTTTTCAAAGGATTGTAATTGATGAGTTTTTGTATCTGCACGATCTAGAAATAAGGAAGACATGGAAACTGCATTGATTATCAAAATAAGAAAAATATGAAAGTAAACAAGCCAGAAAAAATAATTTAGTAGTTCTAACTTCCTGAAGACATATAGCGAAGATAGCATATCTGTCATATTGTGCATGCACGGAAAAAAAGAAAAACAAATTTTTTATTTGGTTTCTCGATTTTTATATTTTTTTTATGTTTTATTTAGGGTTTTATATAAATCATTCCAGAGGGAACAATCATTCCAGAGGTTCAGTCACACAATGAACTTAATGAGACATAAAAGATAAAATTATATAATATTTTTATGTAAAAAATGATGTCAAAATATAAATCATTTGGTCTCCTATATATATATATATAAAATTTAATAAATCTTATGACATTTCATGGTGTATTTTTTAAAATATGGATGAATATTCCTCAAGCAATGTTCCTCCACAGTGATTATTTATTCTTATTTCAAACACTGCAATGTCAACTGAGTAACAATCTTTTGTACATTAACATAATAACCTGTATCATCATTTGTATTATTGTATAGTTTGGGTTCATATACTAGCATTTCATCTAGTGGTTCAACTTGTAAATCTTTAACCTAAGCAAAAACAGGAAGTTATAAACATGTATGTAGTATATAGTATATAGCATGTATCAGATATAGTGTGTAGCGTATAGCGTATAGCCTATTGTATATACAGCATGTATAGCACATAGTATATAGTATTTGTATATAATATATACAGTGCTCAAAATAACTTTTACAATGTCGCCAGTCAGCGTGATCATAAATTTTCTTATCTTAGCGGTCATCGCAAAATTCTGGCGGTCATTGTAAATTTTTGCTTTTGGTTTATAATTCTGTAAGAAAATAATTACGTAATTTATTTTGTTTACACGCTGCTGTTGTGCATACAATAATTGTTGCTCATTTATGCCACATGAGTCCACCTGTCTCATCTATATAAACAAGTTATATATACAGAAGAAGATTTAAATCATAAGTCACGAACGCTCATTTCGTTTTATTCTTGTTAATGAATTATCACCCTCTAATTCCTTCTTCCCTTTTATACGTCTCAAGAATTCCAAGAAATCACCTCCTATTCATGTATTTGAATGAACTAACTTACTTAAAAAAAGTTTATCTAATATGTTTAAATTTTAACTTAGTAAATAAGAATAAAATAACAATTACTTTATGTTTTCTGAAGATTGTATAAATTTAAATTTTTATCTCTTAATAATAGTGTTTAAAGGCCGTTTTCCACTTCAGAAAATATCTCTTAATAATAGTGTTTAAAGGCCGTTTTCCACTTCAGAAAATATTCCGTGGAAAGGAATATTGCACATGCGAAGAAAGAAAAATATTTCATATATTTCTTTCTATATATGCACATTTTCCATTCTAACAGTTAATTTTTTATTTCGAATTTATTTTTATTTTTAGTTTTTATTTTGTTTATGAAAAATTGAGAACAATATTAATTTATGCCGTCAGTTAATTCGATTGTTTACAAAATAAATTTCATTGGACATTATATTTAAATTCTGAGCATTGATTGGTTAATGTTTATAATCAACAAACACTCTAAATACTATATCAATAAAATTAACTACTTTTCAACCAACTATAATTACTTGACGCATAGCATGCACCTAAACCATCCTGAGGAGCACAAAATCTTGTGCTCCAAGAAAATCAATTCTTGAAGCCCTAGCTATATTATAGCTAATACGGAATACTACTCACCTGTTAGGGTTAGGCTCTATATACAAATAAAACTTAGTCAGATTGTACTTCAATCTTATTTGAATATTTTGGTGTAAAAATTATTTTGCTGACATCATTATTTTTTGCCAATGTCATTAAATATAAGAGCATTGTATTTGAAAATTTAATTTATTAAAATAAGGTAAGGAGAAGATTTGATGCTATGTAATAATAGTTCTTTAATGGAGCAATGATATTTCACAATATTGCCGATGTAAGCAAAAACAAATTTGGTACTTTTCTCGATCTAACTTATGTTACTTCCTATTCTTCATTGAATTATGATGCCGGTTTGAGATCTGTGCTGACATGGCAAATTATCATTTTTAAGTTACTACTGCAACAGTCAAAAAACGACTAAAAAAAGAAATATAATAATCTGCTGTTTTTGACCAAAACTCATAAAATAAATTTATTCTTATATGTTATGAGATAAATATGCTAGTTTATGAGTATAGTTTTACCAATCCCTCTATATTAATACATTCGATTATTATATTAATACAGTCATTAAGTACTTACTACTACCTTATATATAAGACATACAAAAAACAACAGTACCTTATCATCTGATAGTTCTTCCTTAACATTAATTCCAAACAAATTCCCATCATTTGAATCAACTTCTTCATCGCTATATTCCTCCAGTTTTATTATTATTTCGTTTTCTTCCATTTTGTTCTAAAAACAAAAAAAATGAAATGCTTATTAATTCAGAACATTTTCAGAGAGGCGCTTATTCAAATGGAAATGCTTATTTAGACAACATTTTGTCGAAACTTTTATAAAATAAAATTAAATAAATTAAGGAGACATCTCCAAAATTCGTTTCAAAAAGTAGATATTTTGCCAGCTTTAAAGACAAATTTTGGAGAAGTCCCTAAGTAAGGCTGTGATAAAATGGTGTTCTGTTTAGCGTAAAATAAAAAAAACTGCAATTCGTGATGCGTTTTATTAATAAAATAGAAGAAATGTATGCGTTATTTTAAGCATATACTTTTCCAGTGCCAAGGTAAAACAGTACAGTGTTAAGGTCAAAGTTCAAATTCTTTCATACATATAATTAATCAATATCATGTATTGATCACACTTAGTAAGGGTAACTCGGCCGCTCGAAGGATATCTCTCTGTTGTGGAGTTTAACATTGAAACCACTTTTTCACCAATAAGGAAATACTTTGACAAAAAACATTTTAAGCAAGTCTGCAAAGTGTGGCAAAATTGAATGTAAACAGTTCTACAAAATAAACTAACAACATTATAACAACCTTTAATACACAAAGAAACGCATAATAGGAATGATAAAAACCGACAGTTAAGATGCTATGAAAACGATACAATGGAACTGCACATTCCTTTACATTAACTAGAGGATCCATTTAATTCGTTAATTCGCATTTGACTTGTTACAATGTTACAAATTTAACGATAAAATAAGACTTATAAAAATCAAATTGAAGACAAAGAACGTAATATTTTAAAACGTTAATAATCATATATAAAAAATATCATGAATTTTAAATGTGCCTTTACTTTCTGGTGCATTGATTTACCTCATGCACCGAGTTTTCACATTGGGGATCGGTGTATATTAGAGAATAAAATATTGGTCAATAAAAGCACCTTTACTTTACATGTGAGTGGATCCAGTTACTGATTAGAATAACTCTAAGAGTTATGATATTTAATGCTTCCCTCTAATCCTCTATCTCTAATTTTGAGTGAGCAAACAAAACCTATCAACGATTGCAGTTTGAATACATACAAGTCATACCACATGACCAAAACTTGTTCAAACTTGCCAATTGATTGAAATATTTCATGCTAAAACAATAGTTTATTCAAATGGAACTAAGTTTGTTTACTATTTGGAATAACAGAGTAATGTGAATTCAGCTTCAGCAAAATCTCATTCAGATGCTGAACATGAAGATGAAACATTCCTTAGAAAAAAGAAAAATATATGTACATGTTAATGTTTTTATATCTGAACTTACTAAATGCATCCCTCTTTATAATGCTTATAAATACCTCTCCTAAACTTCAGAAAATTAAACATTATAAAAATAGTTACAGGTGCATCTCCAAAAAATAATAGTTTTTATACATTTTCTATTTGTTTACCTTTTTTAATCTACCAAAATACTTCTAATTAAGTCTGGGACATATATTTAACTTTCCAGACACACAGATAGATGTATAATAGACAGGAGGTGGATATTACACTATCTGTAAATTGAATCCCAGAGTAATTTATATTATTTTGAATGTAAATTAGACCAAAATTAGACACGACAAAACATTTTCATGTAATGGTAGCAAACTGTTTTTGTTTCTATCGCATGAAAATATTCACTCTTGAGCCTTACACTACTTTTACATTACTTAAAAATCGAATCATAGAGAAACTTATATAATTTTGAATGTAAAAAATATTAATACCTTTTATGTACATACAAAATAAATATTTCGATAATCATTATTCAAGATGAGTAAACAGACAAAATATAATTTCTGTTGAACCTTATTGGAAAACCAAAAACTTGTTTAAAGTCTGCAGTAAAGATGCTAGAACAATGTTTTCTACATTGCTCTAGTGTCTTTACTGCTGACTTTGAACATGTTAGAATCTTTTTCATTTACAGGTTCCAAAATAGGAACACTATGAAATCTATAGTAATTATTTGCTTTTATTTAGAGCGCCGTAAATGAAAAATATTCAACCAAAAGCTTGTTCAAGTCAGCAGTGAAGATGCTAGAACAACGTTGAAAATGTTGTTCTAGCATCTTTGAACAAGTTTTTGGTTTTCCAATATGGTTTGACAGAAATTATATTTTGTTTGATTTATATTAGTTCGTCCATTATGTAGCATTCGTTTAAACCTGATAATATGACCAAAATGTTTGTATTGTTCGTTCATATTCTGGAGTGATTCGACTTTCACAACACCAAGGAATAAACCATAGAAAAAAAATTGGTGTACCAAATGCTCTGTTTGTTGTTGTTATCAAACCAGGATTTTGAGGGTCACGAATTCTATGAATATAAATAACAACTTTAACATTACAAATCATTGCAAATTTTTGCGACAAATATAACTATTCAGTAAAGTAAAATAGGTGTATTGTTTGCAGTCACTTTTTGCTTATATCAACCATTAATATTAGAAGTCAGCTTGGTTTATCAGGAAAATAATAATTTAGCTTATAATAAAAGTAAATAATTACTTTAGAGGAACAATGTACGAGCATAACTTTAGGAAATGATGATTATTCAATTTTCTGAACAAGTTTTGGACATAAGTACCAGTAGGATTTTGAATGGGCAGCAACTTGTTCAAAGTCAGCAGTAAAGGCACTGAGCATATTTACTGCAGACTTTGAACAAGATTTTGCCGAAAGCACCAATACCTTTCAGTGTTCAAAAAAAGGGCAAATAATCACGGTGTCGAAGTCCCTGACCAATGCTCAAAATTCACTTCTCCACAATGATTAATTGCTCTTATTTCAAACACTGCCTTTAATAAATAAATTAACACCTAGCTTTAAGTAAACTTCTATTTGCCATCATCTCAATGGTGGTCATTTCCTAAAGAACAACAACTTATAAGAAGCAAAATGTACAGTATTGATTTCTTGTTAAAATTGAGGCTATATGACATGGCTAATTTCTTTACCCTTTTCTTTGCTTAAATTTGTGTAATGACTTATAGGCAGTAAAATAGGCATGTTAGATGTTATTTAATTTTTAGCATTTTATAATGTTGAGTTATATCCAGAGTGATAGCACTATGTGTAATATGATTTATAACAGGCTACACATTTGGAGCTCCATATATTTTTAAAAAGGTTATTCAGCACAACATTTTGGATTGCTCCATATAATGTATTTAAAAAGGTTTTTCATTTTCTCGTACATAACAAACTGGGAAAATATAGGTACATTGGCTTTTCGTTTAATTTTAGACGTTCAGTTAAAGATATCTAAGGATAGCCGTATGTGTATTATTGTCATACAATGCTATTCTGAACGCAAAGCACCAATTTCAATATGCAAATTTGACATGCAAAAATACCAAAATGCATGAAAAACACAACTGCGTATAAGCATGAAGCATTCCAAAAAGCCAGTTTCCATTAATGCATATTTGGTCGCAGTGACTGGTGACAAAATATTATTTCCATATTGAGACAATCGTCAATAAATAATCACTATAAAGGTGTAGTTTTTTAGCATAGCTTTTTTAATGGGCTTTGTTATTTTGAATACTGCCTCAGCAACTAAATTTAGCAGTGGGCAAAAACTTGTTCAAAGTCAGCAGTAAAGACACTAGAACAATGTAGAACAATGTTGTTCTATCATCTTTACTGTACTTAACAGAATGGTAGCACAACATTCTATAAATCAGTTTTTTTTTGGCTGATACTTACTGCAGCAAGTAGCAGACTTCTCTCTATTAACATTCCAGACAGGAATACAACAAGCCATGATAAAATTAACGTCAAACAAAACATCTGAATTTTAACCTTTTGAAGATCATCAGGCTGAAGAAAGAAATAATATCTGTCAGAAGATATATCGAAGATTGCTCTTAGATAAAACATTATCAGTCATCTTCCAAATTAAAAATTGAGCAACAAACTTTCAATGGCACTAAAAGTTTGATTATTTTCAGTCTAGTTCCACTGATATTTTTCTCAAATTGATGGGAAATGTTATCTTCTCAAAACACCTAGCTAGCGTACCGTACATGCAAGATGTATTTAAGAAAGTACAATCTCACGTGGTATTGACAAAAAAGTCAAGTTAAAAATCATAATAGATCACCAGCATTGACAAAGCAATATCTATAGAATCTTCAGTTTATCTTCCAGGGAAAACTTTAACCAAAATGATATAGAATGGACCAAGAAGGGGTTTAAGAAAATGTGTTAAATCAATCTGATAAATCATTAACTGTAACTTAAATAATCTCTTCCATATTAGAATAAAAAAGCAATATCTCTGCACGTTTACCCAAGGAATACCTGCACAATTAAACAAGAACTGCAAGGTGGAAACCAGTTTGTATAATATAAAAGACAACAGAATCCAGTTGATGATGATTGTAACCAAGCGTAACTGATGAAACGAATGAATATACCAAGATTATCTTCACCAATGCAATTGTTTACCCTATAATCGCAGTGAATAATTATTATTTATCTTATTGCATATGTTAAATTTTTGCCATTGCCTAAAATGACACTTTTTTCAGGTGCACAAATAAATCTTGTTTTTTAAATCTTTTAATTCTTTTGCTTAAACCATGTGATAGAAAATTGATTCAATTCACTGTATAGCCATGTTTAACAGCTTTTACAAGTCTTAAAAGAACAAGAGGGATGATGAGTGGGTTGTGGACTTGGTCAGGGTGTTTGCCAGAATTTTATGTAAACTAGAGGAAAACAATTTAAAAATGCAATAAATCATTGAAATTTTATGGTCAATTTAAATTGGCAAAACCCCTCATAATATTGTTTGTTAGCCCCTAGTTAACACCATGTCTGTCTTCTATCCCTAGTTTGAAACCATCTCAACTCTAGGCTCGAAAAACCCTGTTTTGCATGATTGACCAAAGAATGAAATCACAATGTTTAATTCAATGTGATACCTATAAACAGATGACAGTTTCCCACCTGCAGACATGCCTCAAAATAATGGTTGGACATCACCAGTAAAAGCCTGTTTCTAAAACTAATTGTAACTGGACTAAAAGAACACTCCTTCACAGGTAATTTCAAACTGTTATTTTGAGACTTGTGCAGATGAAACATTGTCACTAAACCTCGGTGTTCAAAATAAGAGCAAATAATCACTGTGGTGGAGTGAGTTTTTAAAGTTAGAAAGCCCGAAATAATGCTCAAAAATCACTTCTCCACAGTTATTATTTATATATATACAGAAATAATTAGACATTATGTTTGAAACTGAGAACATTATTTAAAACGCCAGTTTCCCCACCATCCAAAGAACTTTACAAACAGTGTCCTGCATGTCAATCACCTGCAAGAATAACATTTTGACAAACAGGCCATTGTACCAAATGTAAGCAAGACTTTTGTTTGCATTGTTTTTGCACAAAGAATAAACATTCACCAATTTGTCAAATAATTGGTGGAAGTGGAGTCACTTGTTCGCCCCATAAGTTATCATGGGTGCTAGAAGATATGCCATTGTTAAAAAAAAAATGCTCAACTTAAATTTTACGGAATTGTGTAAAGATCATTGTGGGCAAAATAAGGATAAACAATCACAGTGAAGAAATCTTTGAGCATAGCTTCAGGCTAAACAGCTCAAAAGTCTCTTTTGCACAGTGGATATTTACTCTTATTTTGCTCACTGGACATACCAAATACAATGATGATCCATCTTTCGTGAGCAGCGAGCGCACTTACTACAATGATGAGAACGCGGTGGTCGTTCTTTTTCACATTTCTCACAGTATTCCCATCCCATTGTTTCTAGAATGACATAGATTATATTGAAGGGATGTTTTGTCTTATTTCTGAATTTACTGCATTGGTAAACTTAGGTAAAAATACAAGTTCATTTGATAGCGAAGAACTTGAAAAATAAATATTATTATTTTTAATCAAAGGTACGGTATTGAAAGTATCCCACTAAACCAAGTGAAAGTTAAACCTAAGTACATAAATACGAATTGCATACACACATTATACAGTGTTTGAAATATGTCTTTCTTAAGAGGGTAAAGTTTCATGTCCAATAAACAATTGGAATACAATTGGTAAAAAGGTAAAATTGTGCCAGGTTACTGTGGAGGAGTGTAGTGAAATTTCATATCAAGGATAAACACCTAAATTTTACATGGCATTAGGATTTTATGTCCTTATAAGTTTATAAAGTTTCAGTTAAAATAAACAATTGGACACCATTATCAAGGTAAAATTATATCAAATCACTGTGGAGGAGAGTAGTAAAATTTCAAACCATAGCCTAAAGCAATGCTCAAAAATCACTCCTCCACAGTGGATAAAAATTGCATACACACATTATACATCATAGCAATATGTACACACCAAGTAAAAAATAGAGAATACACATACAGTATGCTATAGATACTATATATCTATACAAAGGATGGTATTTGCTGGCCCTATTAAAGTTTCATTTAATAAATTCATTTTATATAATAAAGGATAGTTTACTAGCTGATGTTATAATGCACTAAAAATAGAACAATGTAACAGAAGAATACATTTTATTTATTATTTATTATCTTTTTACAAGATTCTTTTATCAAAAAATCTACCTCAACAAGCCCTTCTAGAATATTGCCACGAATGCTGGTACCAAATTTCAAAATAGGAGGAATAGGAGTTTGGGAGCATGGTCTATTAAGAAAATAGGTTGCCACCGCCTACGATGCAAAGTGATAGCAACAGCTCATCCCAACTTTGTTTGGTGGGCTAAAAATCATGTTAAATCTTCAATGGTTCTCATTACCGTTTAAACGTTTTTGAAGAAACCTGTCATAGCTTCTTTAAAGGTCTTAGCAGCCTTCTCAAATTGTACTTGTAGCTAGTTCCAGGTCCCTTTGTATTTTGGCTTATATTGCAAAATTTTGGTAACTATTTTCGATTTCATAACAATGACCTAATAAAGATTTGTTTGTGCAAATTTGAATATTAAACTATATCTCATTGTCTGTATAAATCAATGCAAGTGCAGGCAAACCACATTTACCTATTTTGCGCGTGCGATCAGAAAATTTTGAAAATCATGAAAAATACCAATTTCCGAAAGTCTTATCGAGAGGGGACGTCTAAACCTGCGAACCCTAAACACAGGATGCCGTGGTCTTAGTTCCAGTGCGCGGCAGAACTGCACAACGTTTAACTTATCCGATATTTATCGAAGCAATGAATAAAATTAATATTACTATTAAATTCACTTCT
>JAULBZ010005302.1:0-13580 GCA_032360805.1 Neoturris breviconis | reverse complement strand
TATAAATATAGATATTTCTATTAAATCTTCTAAAATATCATCTATTCAAAGCTGTGTTATTTCTTCGTAGTATCTCAGTAGAGATACTGGTACTTCTATCATACCGAGATCATGTTGTACCTTTGGAGATATTATTCTTGTAGAAGGTTCTTACATAAACAGTTTAGACGAAGTGAAATTCGTGCAAAACTCCGGAATTTCAACTTACACAGAAAGCCTTAAAATTTGATTAGCAAGACGAAAGGCACACAAATTCGAATTTGTTTCAAGAGCTTGGGTGCTAGGCTGCTAGGAACAGCAGGTATGTTTGCATAAAGACCTAAGAAGAAGAAGCTTTCTGGTTAGCGTTTTTTATAAAGTTTATTTAGCTATAATTTAGCGGAAGAAACTTTCGCAGATTTACGTTCCAAATTATCTGCAAAATGTCATTCCGAGAAATATTCTTCTTTTAAAAATTAACACATGTATCAAGAAAAAGTAAACTAGTAATTTAAAAAACTGTTGTTTAGAACTTAATTATAGAAAGGCTGGGGCTGGAGTTTCCATTTGTATTACCCTAAGTAAAGTACCAAAATTTGAGCAAGTACCTAAAATAACCCAAATACGTTTTGTTTTTGTGACAACTAAAGAACTGTTTTTGGATCAAATTAGAAGCATACATCTGTTTCAAAGGAATGTATGGTTCTTTCTTACCTTTGGAAAATATTTACCTAAATTCAGAGCCGTTTCTTATAAAAAAAACTCCGTGTATCTTCAAGCGGGTCGTATGGGAAATAACTTTCTTCGCTGCACGATTTCCTTATGTGGACATGTTTAAGCCAAGAATCCATGGAAATTTTGACATCTAAGGTTCTCAGTTCTTGAAACCAGGAAGGTCTTGATGAATTAAAAAATTGACATTGACTGTATGTAACAGAGAAGGTTAGGTGTCTGATAGAGGTTTGATTCACTTAGCAACTACTTTTTATATACCTTATTCCTACTAGTCTTTGCTCCTATTAATTCTCACGCATTAGGTGTAAAATTATCTAACCTTGCTGTCATTTGTCGCGAAAAATAGTACGAATAAGGTAATCCTACCAAGAAGCAATATGGTTTTCAAAGTAATATAAAGCGGACACCATTCGTGAAAAAAAGTGCCCGTCTTCAGCTGGGTTTCTACCAGTGAAAAGTTTTCTATCGCCCTACAATGACTGAAAAAACGTCCCAGTGTAACTTTTTTATATGGGGAACTCATTATTTCATATGTTGGCTAAAACACCTGAAGAACCAATATAAACATCAGTTGGAGCAGTTACCTTTCACGCGTTCAGAATACAGCACGCTCAAAAGCGTCAAATTTGGGTAAAAAATATTTTGGAATCTTAGTCTGCAACTTTGTTCAAACTCCCTGTAGATTTACTTTAAGAAATATATAGATTGGCTGGTGCTACAGGTTTTCGTTGGTAAAGTCTCTGTAATTAAAGTGTTTTAACCCTATTAACACTAGGGGGAATCCGCCCCCTCCCACAATATATTATAACTCTTGATTGGAATTTTAGTTTTTATCCTTTTGACAACTTTTCCAAAAAAAAATTTTTTTACGTTTAAAAACAGGAAGAAAAGAATTCATGAGAAAAAAATGTTTAAGGCAAAATTATAAAATGACGTCACCAAAAAAAAATTTTAGACCAAAATGTTCATTACAGTCGGTACTAATATCGTATCAAGTTTCATGCTGTAATATATACCAAAGCAATCTGGAGATCTCCAGGGGGGGATCCGCTCCACCCCTAGTGTTGAGGAGCCCCTAAAAAGCCTAGTGTTAATAGAACGATTAAAATTTAGATACTCTTTTCATTGAAAATGTTTCGGACCTGTAGCATCAACCAATCTTCATTTTCTTTTCTTGAAGTACAAATACAGAACAGTCGTACAGGACAACAAACTTGAAAATTATATTTCCTCAGATTTTTTGGACACACCCCATTTGATGTTACTTTTTTTATCTATTGTAAGTATGAAAATATAAAAAAGAAAGACTTTAAGGGATGAGAGCCTAAAATTATGTGCAAAGTTTTAAAGTTCACGTAGAGAATCTAAAAGGACCTATTTAAAGTAGGATTTAGTACGTTATCTGAAATATCGCTCTAAGATATCGCACTGACAGCGCCGTAAACTATGCTGTAGATAGATTAGCCCAGAGATCTACCTAGTAGGCACACGACGTCGTAACAACGTCAAAACGACGTCATTTTGACATTGTTACAACGCCGGGTTCCAGCAGGGTTGTCTCTGTAAAAAGCCTCTCCGTGAAAACATCCGTAGCTAAAACGTAAAATTAATAAAAAGAGGTTCCGTACGTCAACTTTTTGCGTACTAGTTAGGTCTATTTTGCAGAATCACCATCTTACTGAATGACTGTATAGCGCACCTGATAAAATTAAGTGCCGTATGAAACAAAATTCTTCATTTTTTAAAAGAGACGGTTGTTATATTTATAGAAAGTTAAGAATAAATGAAAATAATTTAGTAAAGTTAATCAGTCCTGTTGTAGAAAACTAAGCCTCAAAAGAGACTAAAAAGTGACTTTATAAAAGGATATTTTCCTCAAAACGCAGCTATTAAATCGTCTTTTGCAGGTATTCGGAAATACAGGTATAAAAAGGCTATAAATACGTCTAAAACTTCGTTTACATCCAGCAAAAACAATTTTCATCAGGGAAGCCACGGGAGTACTAACGGCGTCAACGACTAGTGCTGCGAAAAACCGGGCATTGGGAATAGCGTCATGACGATGTAGAATTTACCTAAATCAGACACCATTAGGTATGTTTACAAGGTACGATTTATCGAGTTGACTTATAGACAACCATCTTGAAAAATCGGATGTAACTCGGAAAAATCTGTAGAAAGAGTCCAGATTTTTCGGAGTCGTATCAGATTTTTCATGATGGTATCCAAAATCGGCCCGATTAATCGTAGCTTGTAAATGTAGCTATTTGTGTACATATGCTGTGGCTCTCTGGTTGTGCTATGAAAAAGAAGGACGTACATGGTGTGTATATGCGGGGAAACGCAGTTGCGGGAATAGAGCTGGATTTGCTTGTAATTTTTATGCTTGCTCAAGCAAACAACCAGTTTAAATATGCAGAAAAAACGTTTTGTTTCGTTCCGAACCACCTTAACTCGTTTTATTAGAATGTGAAAACAATAGTTTCCGAGGGATTGGATCGAACCCGGTACTTGTGGGTGCGACGAGCTAACCACCAGTCACGAAGTCTTTTCTTTAAGCTAATTAGGTGTATCATATTACTAATTTAATGGGTCTTAAGCCCTCTGACCAAATTAGAATGTTTGTTTATAATTTTCAGTTGCAGTTACCTCGCTCATTAGATAATTATCTAGGGTTGCCTACCCAGATATATTTCTTTCCTTATTGTGTTAGTAAGGAATTTTCTAGCAATTTTAAATAACCTAGTTCAAAAGTAAAAATACGTTTTAAATTGTCCGCCATTTTTCGAGAACATTTCATCCAATAAAAATAAATTAAATCTGCTTGAATGCGGATTTCCACAAGGCGAATTCGTTGAAAATCAAAATAGTTCGCCAGAAAGTAGAATCTACTTTTTCGTTAGCCGAACTAATTTAACCAATCAGAACACTAAATTAACTAATTTAAATATCAGAAATATATTGCTTGAGTTATTCGCCTCGTGGAAACCCGCCTTTAAGCTACAATTTTAAAAATTGATTTCTGAATTATATGCCCCGAGCGTTAACATGTTAATTTAAGAATCGCGCTGCAAAGCCGGATCTCCACTAGGCGAAATCGTTCACACGAATTCTAAATAAAGCCATTACATTGATTGAAAGTGACGTCGCCTGTCAGTTGACGATGCTTTCAACCAATGAAATAGCTTCATTTAGAATTCGCCTAATGGAAATCTACTTCTAAGTTTTTCATTCACACATCATGAATTGTCTCACATCATAAATTGTCTCACTTCACTATATAATCATCAATCCAACTCCATATGTTGTCTTTCACAAACTTACTTGGGTCATCGAGTAAGAAGTTAACTTTATTATTAATGTCATCTACACGAGGTGTTGTTTCGATGAAGACTGAATCGTCAGAACTATAAAATAAACACACAATGGATCTGAAACTAATTATTGGGCTTGTGGAGAAACGTTTTTTGAGTACTCTTCCACAGATGCTATCCGACAGTTATTTTAGCAGGTATACGATTGTGCGCATGTCCATCTGACCTATTGTGTTATTATAAGGAAGAAATGTGTCCAGGTTTCTTTTTACAAAAATGATGCACGACAGCATTTAGATCAAAACACATGAAACAAATTTGCAAACATTTATTTAGCAGGTTACATACAGTATTCCGGAATCCTTTATAACTCTATAAATACCTGACCCTTTCGGTGACCTCTCCATTTCTCTTAAAAACTACTAATGCTACCTTATGGAGATTAATTGTTTCCGAGAGTAATTTTCGCGGATTTCCCGATTTTTGGCCAAAATATTCAAATTAGTGCAATCCGCGAAAATCGGTTCACGCAAAAGTTTTTGCAGACCATTTATAGTACTTCAATCTCTAAAACCCTCCTTGTGTATACCTACATAGCCCATGTTAATAACCTATGTGTTTATAGAATTTACCAAACCAGTTGAAGATATTTCGTAAAAAAGATGGCAGATACTTCGTAAAAACATCACACAGAATCAATCCTCGCGAAATATTCATTCATGGTCATGGCAAAATAATTTTATGAAAATGACTCCATCAGCCTGTATAAGGTACCAAATATATCAAAACTTCATTCATAGCAATGAGGTCATTATATGACGTCATGTTTTAGTCAGCAAATTTCTTTTATGATGATAAACAACTGGCGAAAGTTTCCTGCCATCCAATCAAAAGTTATGACCTAATCATTTTTAAGGATTTCGCCAGGAAAACAAGCACTTTTTATTGGTGGGTTGTTGAGATTGCATTAATCTCGAAAAGTAACGATGCTACGGCCATGAAATGTTAGCTCTATGTGTCTAATAGATAAATAATAAAAGTAGGAAAGCTGCAACTCGCTACCTGAGTTCCCTCCATCCTTTACAGGGTTAAAGAAATATTTTGGCTCCTTGCTCACTTTGATAATTGATGAAACGAATTACATACAAAATGTTTGGAAAATATAAGAACATCCAACAGAAAATTGGATACTCTAGACTAGATGTTAATAAGCTTGCTATTATTTTTGTTAAGAAAAAAACAATAACATTGACTCGGAATCAAAAAACACAGGTGTTTCATCAACAAGCTAGAGGAAGAATCATTGAAAGAATTATTATCATACGTTTTACAACAGCCAGTACAAGGCGACGTGACAAACACTTGTATCCAGACTCCATTATGTTGTGTCGTAAATGACAAGGAAGCAGACTTCTTTGTGTTACCACATCTTTTATAAGTAGCATAATATTTCAGTACACCACTGTTATAACAATCAATCATACCAGAACACGTTGGACAATATTCTTGAAACGATATATTTCCAAATAAGCGATCTTTTATTAACGTACTAGTTGATATATCATCTATAAAAAAAGAGATTGTTTTGGTGAGGAAACTTTAAAGAAACCTATGTGTACAGTGGGGTCTTTAGTCGAAATGAATGAATGTATTTCAATGAAGAAGTGAGTTATGACACATCGTGTGACGTTGATTTCAACCAATGGAATGTCTTATTTTGGTATTCGCGACGAATTTTTCGCCTCGTGAAAATCAACCCTTACACACGATTTTCGATGCGCAGAATGCTCTCAATTAGGCGAATCCGCTCGCACGAATTCTAAATGAAGCCATTACATTGGTTGAAAGCGATGTCACCTGACAGGTAATGTCACTTTCAACCAATGTAGAATTCATTTAGAATTCATTCGCCTTATCATAACTTATGAGATTATCTCGCTTAGGACTCAAAGAATCTACTTTGTAAATGTAAAAGCAATGGTAAGAAACCGAAGCAACCTACAATAAACTCAGTGAAGAATTCAATTATTTTCTTTTATATATATATATGTATTCCAGTGAGAAAGCCATGTAATGTTGAAAATGTTTTATTTCTCCCAATAACGCAAAAAAATTCGCCTGGTGAAAAACAACCTTTATGAAGAGCTGTATGTACACTGTGCTCAACATTTAGTCCTTGATGCGTGTTATAATTGAAAAGCCTGTGATTAACATACAATTCTTTCTCCGGAAACCATTTAACTGATTGACTAAGCCGCATCCATTGGGGAAGAACCACAAAAAAACATATCTGACAACTGCAATGGATACAATTGAAGTCATAAAGAACGTAATTTCAAGTTTCAAAATTAGCTTGCGAGTTTCTGATGGTGAAAATGGTTTTGCGGTTTTTCATTGACTCAATACTCTTCCTCGCAGATACTAATTACTAGCAATGAAAAGAATAGGAGTAAATAATCCTTGTGGAGGAGGGAGTTTTAAGTATAGCTCCGGACTTTATAGCCTTAAGCTGTGCTCAAAAACACTCCTCCACAACAATTATTTTGGTGAGTAATTAGTAAGATTCGTACAAACCTTTAAAGTTGTGTGAGATTGATTTATATAAACTCTTCAAAATAGTTGTTCTCTTACCTTCATCTGAAATGAAAATTAACAATATATTCAGACCTGAATATAACTGCTGGTCATCGCTTGTGGAGGAGTGTATTTTGTGTATAGTTTTCAGCTAAAAATCTATACTAAAAAAACACTCCTCCACAGGTCCAGCAGTTATATTTAGTCAAGTTTGACATTTGATCAATTTCCTCAGCTTAAATTCCCAGCACTCAATATATAAGAGTAAATAGCTCTGCAAGGAATAGTTTTGAGTTAAGCTTCACGGAAATTGTAGTCTGAATTTGTTGTTATCTCATGAAGTTGGGCAATTGAACAGCACCCTCCATCATGGATGAATTAACAGTCTCTTCTACAGATTTGTTTACAAGATTTACTAACCACCTGACTGCTTTCTTCTACTATGAACGTTTAAATAGAGGAAATTGAGAACTGGTAAGTTGAATACATATTGTACATTGCAGCGGTCGGAATAAGAGCAAAAAGTAGGCTGCAAAGCCTGAAGCTATGCTAAAAAATCCCTCCTCCACAGTGATTTTCGCGAATTTTTTCAATTCGCGAGAAGAAATTTTCACGAATCAGGTTTTTAGAAATTTTTCGCGGGAAATAATTTTCGCGAATGAGAAGATTCAACTTTTTAGGGGGATTTTAGAAATAAAGGAAACATTGGCATTGCATCGACATCTGAATATCTTATGATTATAGTCATACATTTTGACCTAATAATCATCCTCGTTGACCTCTTCTTCAAACTGGTCAAACGCGTTCCGCTGGAAGTCTTCCTCTTCTCCCCATTCTTCGTCATCAGATTCTTGTGTGAATTTTTTTCGCGAAAATTACTTCCCTTAAGGTATCCATCATTATCTTTGCAATTATATTTATAGTCGTGAAAACGAATGTTATATACGCTCAAGTGCACATATACCATTCATATACAACAATCATTTTATATATAAAGGTGTTCGGTGTTAATACAGACAATGAGCAATGCGGAAGAAGCAACTCCTACTTCGGTGACATTTTATTTTTCATGTGTAATTTACATTTTATATTTAAAACATCTAGTCAATATTATTTATATCAGAGGGGATCCGGGTCAGAATTTCGAACTTCTAATTTCGAAATTAAGGGAACATTCCGGCGGTCGGATTCAAAATTAGGCGTACATTCCGACGGCTGGCTTCGAAATTGGGCGAATGTTTCCGGATTCGAAATTAGGCGTACATTCCGGCGGCTGGCCTCAAAATTAGGCGAATATTTTCGGATTATAACATTGAAATAACTAACCAGATTGTTGAATTTAATGACCAGTTTCGGATGGAATGCATTTGCGCCTGGCTTCGAAATTAGGAGAACATTCCGACGGCCGGCCTTGAAATTAGGCGAACATTTTCGGATGAATAAAAGTCCGGAATTATGACCCCGATCCCCCGATATATTTATGTGATACCCAACGTTTTTAGCTAACCCGGTCTGCGATCTGTACATATTTATGATCACGTGCTAAGACGAGCAAATTTGGATAGAAAATATGCTGAAATATAATGATTAAATTATGAGATGTTGTTAAAACGTCTGTAAATACTAAAAGATCACTAATGCTATATTCTGCGCTAAAATGGTTTAACCCTAAACTTTCTCCACTACCCAATTTAATTTTTAAAAAATAAGATATTTAGCAGATAGATTTTATAAAAACCTTCTGGAATTCTTGTGAGAATAAATTATGAATATTTCTATCGTTAAAGCAAATCTCCATCATTATCTTTGGTCTGGATCTCTACCTGCAAACATTTATGTCACTAACAGGATTTGAATATCAGAATAAGATGTGTCAACAATAAACAAATGGGTGTAATTGTAGTAGTAGTTGTTGTACGGACTCGTGACTTCGAACTCACAACTCGCACTTTAAAACGCAACTCGCAATTTAAAAGTAACTCTTGAAATTGATGTACCAACTCGTAGAATTCAAGTACAAACTCGTGATTTCCAACTCCTAAACTCGCACTTTAAAACGTTAAATTCAACTAGTAACTCGTGATTTCCATGTAGCAACTCTTCCAATTCGCGGATCACTAATCCTCTGAGCATGTAGTAATAAAGAAATGGCCAATATATAAAGAATGTAATTGTAGTATGAAATGGCCAATTATATAAAGGATGTTTTTGTAGTAAATGTGTTTAGTAAGCGTTATTGTAATTGTAGGAATGTTAATGCTTACCAGTGGACAAAGACACGTTGTTCTAGCGTCTTTACTGACTTTGAACAAGCCACTGGATTATGATTGAAAGGTTATTCAACGAGGAAATATCTGATGATGAGATGTAAATTAAAATTAAACTACGAAAAAAATGAATAACACGTTAACAACAACCATAACAACAACCATAACAACAAATTGCTTCAGTTTCTATCGCTTCTACTACTTATCAAGAGAAGAAAAGGTTGCGCTTACAAGCGTAATTACAGCGATGTCAATACTCCATCTTTTCCCAAATATATTTGTTATAATTTGCACCATAAAGACAAAACAATGGAATCACCACTCGATGAAATTGGTATCGTATTTATCTGCGTCGTTCTGTTGCATTTCCTTAATCCATCATCCATTGGTTTGTATTAGAATCTGGCATGAAGAAATAATAACTTGTCGAATGCATTGGATTTTTTTTACTGTCATTAAATTCATTGTGAATAGTGCTATATCATTAATTACTCTGATCAGTATTGATCGCTATATGCGAATTAAATATGTAAACAAAAGATCCATATTTACTATGAAAAGACACCTGTTTAGCTGTTTTGTAGCATTACTCGTTACAACGATACAAACAACTGGAGATGTGTTTGTCATAAACAAATTTGGAGAATTTATTACTTGGAGACTATATTCGTCATCAGTCAACTTAATATTGACGGTAATTAGTTGTGTCGCGTATTTTCGTTCTATTTCTATACTTCGGGAACATCAATCTAATATAGCGCAACGACTTTCACCAACTATGTCAAATATCACGAGAATAGCATCGCTTTATCTTCTTATAGCCGTTTGCTATAAGCTTATTCCCACTGTATCGTCCTTGGTAATTGTTGTGAAAGTTCAAAATAATAGGGATAGTGAATTGTGGATAGTTGTGCTGTATTTGTACTACTTCTTTTTATTCTCGTATGGCTTTACTAATGCCATGATATTCTTCAAAGTGAATAAGGTCGCTCGGAGAAAACTATTTAAGATGTTTAGCAGAAACACGCAGGTTGTTCCACAATAACATTGCAGATATACACGCGTTGTTCAAGCGTCTTTACTGCAGATTTTGGACGAGTTGTTTCCCACTAGGATGTTGCTAAGACAATTAGGTTAGACAAAACACATGAGAAAAATCGACCAAATACGCACAGCGTTAAAGCCTAACGAATACGAGATCGTATTCGGTAAGCTTTCACGCTGTCACTATAACAAATGTAAGATGCATGATAGCTATCCCAGCGGGAAAAAGTTTGTTCAAGTTCGCAGTAAAGACGCAAGACGCTAGAACAACGTTGAAAACGTTTTTTCCCACTGAGATGCTTGTCCAAACTTTACCTTATTATAGTAGTCAGTTCCACAAACTTGATTTTGGGTTGACAGATGATGGTGCGGACGAGGCTATATTACATTATTTCTTTATAGAAGACATTTTATAATAACAGCCACAGCGTGAGAGCCAACGAATGCGCTGTGATCCAGGCTGAGATTTGTGAAAATTAAAAACATAGGTAGCTGACGTTGAGATTTGTAACCAAATTTGTTTTATGGTAAATGCTTAAAACCGTGACAAAAGAGAACTACAGAAAATATTATCAATGGTTTCTGTCTCCTGTAAAAGAATCATACTAACATCGTTATCTACACCTCACATAAATATTTGAGACAAGGTGAAATTTGTGTAAAAACTTGGAATTTTAACTTAGACAAAAATAAATTTTGATTAGCAAGACGAACTGCCCGGAAATTCGCATTTGTACCAAGAGCCTGGGTACTAGGCTGCTAGAAGCAACAAACTTTGTTTGCAAAAAGTCTACTCGATAAATCTCTGAGATAAATCTCTAGGGACTTCTAGTGGTCATTTTCAGCACTTGCGTTTTGCTTGTAGTGTGTATTACTAGCTAAAATTCGAAAATAGTCTCATAATTTATGCGAGGGGTTGTAGACCCACATATATACTACTTATAAGTAGTCTACTGCATTTCAATGGTTTCAATTCACACACAAGCTTATTCAAATGTTTTAAATTTCAACCTCGTACCAGAGCTTCTCGACTTTTTGAAAAATGGAAACTGCTGCTTTCCGCTTTTTAAAAAGTTAAAAAACCCTGGATACGAGGTTGATGTTATTCAAATGCAATTAAGAAAGCCAGCCAGCGGGTCAAAAAACATAAAAATAGAATAAATCAAAGGTACCGTATTGAAAGTAGCCCACCAAACCAACTGAAAGTTAAACCTAAGCACATAAATATGATTTGCATACACACATTATACGTCAGTGTTTAAAATATGTCTTTATTATGATGGTAAAGTTCCAGTTCAAATAAACATTTCTGACACCTTTTTCAAGGTAAAATTATGTCAGGTCACTGAGAAGGAGAGTAGTGAAATTTCATATCCAGGATAAACATTCAAATTTTACATGTCATAAGGATTTTATGTCCTTATTAAGTTGATAAAGTTTCAGGTCAAAAAAACAATTGGAATACCATTATCAAGGTAAAATTGTGTTTAGACACTGTGGAGGAGAGTAGTGAAATTTCATATCAAAGATAAACACCAAAATTTTACGTGTCATTAGGATCTAGAATATCGCCACAAATGCTGGTACCAAATTTCAAAATACTAGCCCTTCGGAAACATGGTCTATTAAGAAAAGTGAGATCCCGATGCCGCAAATTGATAGCAAAAGCCCATCCAAACTTGTTGGGTTCGAGATCTACTCCACCAGCGATATTTATCGGTGCAAACTCCAAAATCTCAACTTTTTAAACTTTTCTAAACTTTATAACCTCAGAGATCATTTCTAACTAATTTCAATTTTAGCTATTTTTTAAAACACACTTGCTACTGTAACATCTACTACTGATTTAAAAATCATATTGAGAATAGAAAGATTATTTGCCTTTCATTTGTTCCAACTTTTTTCTCCATCTCACATTTTTGAACTAAAATCCTTAGGAGCCGTATACATAGCAAGTATATGTTTTAAAAATAGCTAAAATTAAAATTAGTTAGAAACGATCTGTAAATTCGTTTCAGAAAGAATATATTTTAGCAGCTTTAAGGTATCCTAGACCGTTGCAGAGTATTAAAAAGAAATGTAAATATATTAAATATGGGACATTTTCATACTTTTTAAGTACTTTTATTGGATTTCTTAATGATGAAAGTTAATTACTATATAATTTTTTGTTAAAATATTCACCATTAAAAACATCAGTATCCTGAAGTTCTGTATTTTAACACATTTTTCTTAAGTCTCCTTTAAATTTAAATTACTTTCACTTTAATTTTGTTTACAAAGAATTTGATTCAACACAAAAGGCGGATTCAAATAACAAATGATAAGAAACTTCTCAATATTTATACATGACATGAATTATTAATTAGATTTTTAGACCGCCTAGAGTATAAAATATAAAAGTTAAAGTTAATGTTTGTTTTTCGTGTGTAAACTATTTTATAAACTTGTGGATGTTATTTAAAAGTAACTAATCTAATTCCAATAAAAAAATGAACAAAATAAATTTTTATGTCATAATATGATCTGAATATGCATATAGTAGGGTATTTTACATACATATTTTTATTTTAAAAACAGTTCATTTTTTCAGGATACAAAAGAGGTGGTTTCGTAGTTAATGATGTGATAGGCATAGAAAAATAAGAGAATTTTCGTTCCAAGTAGGCTGATAAACCTGTACAATTTCTTAGGTTGGTAAAATAAGATAACCTCTCGCATCTATTTTGAATAGTTAAATAATGCTGAGGCATTATGGGATTACAGTTACATGTGGTGTTGCATGTTGATTATTTCAACGAAAAAAGTCTAGATTGAAATTTGAAGTTTTCTTCTCAATACCCTCGTGTTACTTTATGTTCATGTGTAAATTTAATATGTTAGCTGTTGTTAAAAATATAACATATAAAAATAAATATTTTTTCATAAACAGGAATAGTTTAACATTTACTGAGACATAGTTTTTAGTGTCATAAATGCTAGGGACATCACTCAGCAACTAGCTCTGACATAATACCGTATGATACATGAGATGATACTAGATTCCTTTTTGTAATATTAATACGGCCTGAATTTTCACACTATTTGAAATTTGTCATGTGAATATAGCACCTTGTGAGCCTCAAAATAACAGTCAGACTGCACCTGTGGAGGAGTGTTTTTTTTTAGTTTTCAGCTGCAAAGGTGTTCAAAAACACTCATCCACAGGTGACGTTGATCTTTATATTTAAGCTTTCCTCGTGTAATGAAGATGGTACTGTAGCATAGCATGCACCCCAAAGACTTGGGTAGGTGGGGGGAGGGGTGGAGATTTAGGGGGGGAGTACCATTAGCTGAAGTTTTAGGTGGGGGGTGACTTATTTAAGGGGGTATTATTTTCAGAGCGTTGCAACATATTGTTGTTACATTATGAGTTTCAGTTAATACCCTAGAGAAAAATCTAATTTTTTAGCAACTTCCATAAACTTTAAGGAACTATAATATATTTATATATACTATATAATATATACAGTACTATCTCTAAAAATAGTAATATCGAAATAATTTATTTTAGCGGGAGTCTAAAGAATTTTGTATTGTGTATGTGGGGGGGCTCAAAATTGTGGGGGGTCAACCCCTGGCTGAAACTCTGTTTTAGTGCACCAATAGGTCTAAAAAGGGTATAAGA
>JAULBZ010005301.1:0-11121 GCA_032360805.1 Neoturris breviconis | reverse complement strand
TTGGAACCACTATATCGAAGGTATTTTTCTCAAACCAATCACAATACATTCTATCACAATACATTGCTACCATCTTTGCATTGGCATACAGTGTTCAAAATAAGAGAAATAATTACTGTGGAGGAGTGATTTTTGATCCTTCCTCCACAGTGGTTATTTGCTCTAATTTCAAACAGTGATCACTAACTCAGGAACAAGTATCAGTGGTATAGATGTTAAAATCTGAAATATTAACCAGATGTATATAAATATTGATAAAGGTTCATTATTTTAAATACTATAATGGGTGTTCAGTGTTCAAAATAAGAGCGAATAATCATTATGGGGGAATTATTTTTGAGCATTGCCTGAAGCAATGCTCAAGCATCCCTCTGCCTGCCGCTGTTGCTATTTTACTCTTATTTCGAACACTGGTGTTTCAAACTTTTAATATAACCTCTACACCTTAATTTTTAAGTATAACTTTCAGCTGTGAAACACTCCTCCACAGGTGATGTCCTTCAGTTCTTTCTGGGTTTGGTTTTTTTCAAACTATGATAAGTTTCTTTACTTTCACTGTGTTTTTCTTGCCGTCATAATTTAAATATTCTCCCCGGAGTTGCATTTACTTCTAATAATGTTCTTGTGGCTCATTTTTGATCCCAGTTAAACCAGAAATCCACATGCTATTGGTAAGAGCTCTTTCCCATTACCGTATTTGTCTAAATAAAATCTCATAAATACGGTAACAACAAAATTGCACATGACAAAAATATAAATAATGTTGAACTACGCATCGCAATGTTGCTATTGTTCACTTGATCTTTCCATCCTGGGTTATTATGATTTAGCCAGGTCACAGTACATGGTACTTTTCTAGGTCGATCTACTTAATATTTTCTTCTTTCTATGTAGCAAGTTTAGTCCCAAAGCTTCAGTGGGTAATGTTTGCAGAACGAGTCGTGGTTTTCCTTCACCTTGCTTGGAATATAAACAACTGTGCGATGATGTCTTCCCTATGTTAAATAAGCTTGGTGCTTTTCTTTCGATTGATCCCACTTTGGTTGTCAAAGTAATTCGGACTTGCAAAGGATTTTTAAAAGAGGTAAGAGTTTTACTGTATTTCTTCTAATTATTCCCTGGCATGTAACCTTTGGGAGAAAGGGAAAGTTCTCTGCTGTATTTTCTTCTATTTTTACCTGGATACCTTTTGTGGCATGTGACCTCTGGAAGAGAGGGATAACTCTCTGGCACTACCTTTTGGTTCAAAGACATTGCTGTTCTTGAAATTTTTATATGACCTTTGTAAGTTTAGATTGGCACATAGTGCATATTATGCCATAATTATATTTTATTACAAATATTACTCTTAGTTTTATGAGATGGATGAAGAATCAAAAACAAATCTTGTAAGTCTATCTTGTTTGGTGGTTACCTCAAAAATATTATGCTCTAAAATCTTGTATCTACATTAATTACTTACTCTTATTTTGACAACTGTTGTTTATCAAATTATATGGTATAAAATTAAGTATTTTGTCCTTAGAAGCAAATACTCTAAACCTACTAATTTTAGACGCTGGAGTCTCTGCTTTTGGACTGATTTCATCTGGATCTAGCTGCACGAAAGATCTCCTCAACAATTTTCTTCCCAGTGGGCAAAAACTTGTTCAATGTGCGCTAAAACAATATTTTTTTAATATGGTATCTCAGAGACTATGATTTTCTTAGTAATTGTAGCCAATCAGTTACAAGATCATTGATTGACTAAACTACGTCAAATAATCACTGTGGAAGAGTGACTTTTGAGTATAGCTTCAAGATTTTTATCCTAAAAGCATGGTAAAAAATACCTCCTCCATAGTGATTATTTGTTCTTGTTTTAAGGTCTGTTGTTTGACTCTATACTCCTTTAGAATATATACTATATTCAACCACTGACACTCTTACATCTCTGTCTTTATTGAACTGTTTATTGAAGACTGTTGTTCTATTGCTTACAGAGACCTGTCTTTAGTAGTATTCTGGTTCTACTTGATGCAGTGCTGTTGCCATCATTAGCATTATTGGAATGTAACTGCTGTATCGCTGAAGAAATATGGGGCTTGCTTAAAAGAATACCATATGAAATAAGGTAAAAATATCTGAGAGTTATCTGAAATAAGTTAAGCAGAGATCAGAGGTATTGTGTTCCTATATATATATATATATGTATAATTATATGAAAGACGCATAATTCTCTTGATTATTATGATACAAGGATTACCATTAAAGTAATAAATTACCATTTTTATAACTGTAGTAAGCCCCAGGTTGCCAAGTGTATTAACTTGGCATAATTTACTTAAGGTTTGACTCAAAAATATAATTAGTAGGGAAGAGTGCTACAATAGTTAGAAGCTTTTTGACATAACACCCTTCTGTCCTGTCCAGTTTTATTTTTGCTTAATTTCTAGTTTCTGTAAATCTACCAAAAAAGTATCTATGGCACAAAATTCTGAGATAGCCATAGAGTAAATAATCACTATGGGAGGAGGATGGCTTCAGGCTATAAAGTCTAAAGCTATGCTAAAAAAATTCTCCTCAACGGTGATTACTTAACTCTTATTTTGACTGCTACAGTTTCTAAATATACCATATAATGCTGAACTCTGAAACATAATCTTTATTTCGCCATCTTTTTTTATCCAATCAATTCGTCTGAAATTTATTGCTCAAAAATATAATCTGCAGAGGGATGAGTCCACGATCTTGCAATGGATTGGTTTCTTCGTCATTACAAGTTTGTTGACCTTACACTTCTGTATAGTTTCATTTATAGCTCACCAAACAAAGTTTGGATGGGCTATTGCTATCACTTTGCGGTGGTAGCATCGGCGGCCCGCTTTTCTTAATAGACGATGTTCCCAAAGTGCTACCATTTTGAAATTTGGTATTAGCATTTTGTGGCGATATTTTAGAAGGGCTGGCCAAAATTTTGAGTTTTGGGCAAAAAGGGTTTAAATTGCATTTTCAGTCCAATTGGCCGAAAAGGCATGGTACTATCTTTATATTTTGTATAGGCATTCTAAGCAATATTACGAAACTACTGGCCAATTTTTTTTCGATTTCGTCGACTTGGGGTCGAGTATCGGCAAAAGACATATTACATTCACCAAAATTATTTTCTCACAATTTTTGAGTTTATAAGTCAACATTTGGACTTAGAATAGCATTAAAAATATTTTTTCTACGAGTCTTGACCACATTCATGAAAATGATTTTCTCATGATTTTTATTGAAATGTTTTGATGATCAGTGATATTTTTGCTTAGGTTTAACTTTCACTTGGTTTGCTGGGCTACTTTCAACACCGTACCTTTGATTATTCAATTTTAGTTGATTTAGCCCTGCCAAAAAAGTTTTAGAGCAAAATTGTTAGATCTCTTATCAATTCTGGTTTTAGGTACAGGTTATATGCTATATGGAAAAATCATTCTTATTCACACGATCCAAGATTGGTGGTAGTTAAAGCAAAAACAATAAAGAGAGCAAAATATATAACCAAGTAGGTTACGGTCTTGCAAAAAGTTATTAAATATTGAGGTGTATTAAGGTAAAAAATTTAAAGAAGCTGAAGATGTCTGAATTCCACATATAAAATTGTGAAGAAAATCAATTGGTTTCATCATTGAAAGGTCTGTAAGGTCATTGACGTGAGTACTAACATGGATTTTGTGACGATCCTAAAAGATTAATAAGATTTACTTCATTACTCTCTAAGGTGATCACTTATGTTGAGTGCTCCGTTCTAAATAATGGGTTATTACTTTCCGCAATAAATCTTTGTCTGATTATTTTGACTATGTGATGTGAATTGTATATTTTCATTCATGTGGACTGCAATATTTTCCTTTTAGACGACTTTCAAAAGAAAATGTGAAACAGTCTGGTCGACAAATTGGTAAACTGAGCCATAGTAATCCTGGAGTTTTGTTTGATCATGTAAGTGGAACAGATAATCTAATAATCAGCAGTGGCATAATGGTAGAGCATTTGCTTAGTATGCCAGAGGTTAACGATTCGAACCCAACTCTTGTCATAACTTTCTGACATGTCTCTGGAGGTACTGCCATCAATCCGTTCCTCTGTGAAGTGGTCTCGACCTTGTTTCAGGGTTAAGGGTTGATTGAGGGTCGCTCATGAATGAGAAAGAATTGATCTGGAGAGGCAAAAAAAGTACTCCCTCTTCTAGGTGGTCTCGACCTTGAGAGGGGGGAGGGTGGTAGAATTTTTTAAAAAATAAGATAATTGTACTGATGTCCTATTAAACACTAAATCCTCACCTCACTGTATAACGTTTCTTGAGTCATATACCATAAATCCTCAAATTAGCCCCTGGGGGCTTATTTATTAAAATTAGTTTTTGGGCAGGGGTTTATTAAAAAGACAAAAGAACTGGTAAATATAAGTTTTATTATTTTCACCTAAAATATTTGAATAAGCCTTTGTGTAGAAATGCTAAAACTCCTTGCTAAAACTAATTTTTGGCTATAACTCAATTTAGCCTCTACGTAAAAAATCTGGAGGCTTATTTGAGGCAGTGGCTAATTTGATAATGGAGAAGTATTTGAGGATTTACATATACATTGTGCAAAATATAAGTGTACATATTATCTACTATGGAGAGTGTGATATCTATAATCTTAAATCTATTTGGCAGGGGGAGAGGGGTTTCACCATGCTGTCAGTTTTTTGAATTAACTTTTCTTGTGTAAATGCTGAAGACTTAAAACTTTGTCACTTTGTAATATAACTCAAGCCTCTATATTACGGTCGGACATCACCTGTGGAGGAAACTACTCCAAAAACACTCCTTCACAGGTGATGTCCAACTGTTATATTAAGCTTGTAACTACATTTAATATATTTCATTTCATTTTTTATAGCTGTTGGATCAAATTCAGAGATATGATAACTTTATTGGCCCAATGGTTGATTCACTAAAATATTTAAATCCAATGGCTTATGATGTTTTAGCCTGTATCCATTTCTATATTTCTACTCATAGTTTCAATTTGCTAGATATCTGATCTTGTCGCCTGGTTGGCATTTATTTACTCTACAGTTTTACTGTATATAGGCAACTCCCAGATAAAATAAAAATGTTCTGTTTTAAATTGTTTTCTTATTATTATTCTTTAACGTTGTATAGTTTGTATTATTGAAGCATTATCAAATCCTGCAAAACAAAGAATGAAGCAATCAGACACAAATTTATCTGCTTGGCTTCAGAGTAAGATTAACTTGCATTAACTTTAACTAAACAAACTTCAGTGGTCAAAATAAGTGCAAATAATCACTGTGTGTGAGTGATATTTGAGCAATGTTTCAGGTTATAAAGTCAAAGCTATATACTCAAGAATCTCTCCTCCACAGGGATTATTTATACTCTTTTTTGGACACTGTATTCTGAGTAAAATCTATCCAACTGTATGAAAAACATAATGAATATCATCTAGCATAAACCTACCACTTCCAGTATGTATATTTATGTGTCTACGCACCTCATGGAGCCCCTGTATTTGTTACACAAGAAGGACTAGCTAATGTTTAATAATCTAATAGGCCCAGACTTTTGACAAACTGCATGGGTGGGGAATCCAACTTTTGAAATGTTAATCTTAAAACTTAGTACGAATATGGTCCTTCAACGGAGGAACAATCTAATAGAATTATTTTTTGCTTTCATCAGCAATTTGCTAATGACAGGACATCATCTCCGAAAACTATATCATTCAAAATTCAATTAAAGCAGTTTTGCTTCGTAGTTGTAATTTCTGTTTTTGGTTTTTGAATGCTAAAATCTTGGATTTTACTATACTATTAGGCTTTTAAAAATTTCAGCTTTGAATTCTTCTCAACGTTTACCTTTTAAAAGTTTAAGATCTTGTTCTGTTTTTAAGACTAAATAGTAAACAGTTGTCTTTAACCATGATAAATTATATTTTTCTGGTAATTAAGCATGCACTTCAAAATGATACTGTGCTTCTAAATGTTTAGGTTTATCACAGTTCTGTGGTGCTGTTTTTAAAAAATATCCTACAAATATAACAGGACTACTGCAATATATAGCCAATCAATTAAAATCTGGAAAGAGGTTAGAACCAGTTAATACTTTATTATTTATGTTTCCTAAAGCCATTTACAAGGTTGAATATAACTGCTGGACATTACCTGTAGAGGAATGTTTTTTGGAGTATAGTGTTCACCTTATACTCAAAAAACACGGCAGTTATAATCAGGCTTGATTTATGTTTCATATTGGATTGGCTCCCTCTTATGAGTAGCAATTCACAAATTGAATATTCTACGCTATGTCATCTGGCAACTAGAGGGAAAGGTGGGATTTAACAGCACAATGATGTTTTGCTTGGCTTTTGTGGGCAAAAATCACATAAAGTGTGAAATAATGAAACATTTTTCTATGAATATATGCTGAAGGTATTATCAATGCTCTTTGATTTAATTTTTAAGATCTGTTTTTTATATGAATCGGGAAGATTCCCCATAATCCAAATAGTGACCATTTCATTGGACCATTGATGAGTTTCACATAGTAAATACTCTAAGTAGCATAACTGGCGCTTCTTAAAATTTTCATAGAGGGAGTTAGGACACTTATTTGAGGTAGTTGCTTTTTGAAGAAATTGGGGTGGATGGTTGTTAGAAAAAAAGTTCCAATAACAAAAATGACGACTCTTGACAATGAAATAAAAAGTACCAATGAAATTTCAATGAAAGCATCATTCAAATCGTCATCATTGATTGACATTTACTTGTTGCCTCCTTGATGTCACTGTCTGTGATAGTTTTGAATGTCATTTAATATGTCTATATGTATATGTCTAATATGTCTATTTGGGTTGCATAAAAGCTCCTTTCCTCGTGACATGCTTTGTTCTCATAATTATAAAGGTGCTAAAAATATATTCCATAAAAAACTGGGCACTTTTTAGAGGGGGGTGTGTGTTTTTATTCGAGGGTGGGCACAATTTGCAGTATTTGTGATATTTTGTTCATCTTATGGTTTATTCACTCCCTTAATTTTTTTTATTTTTTTTCACTTACACATAGCCAGTTTTGGATTATTTCCCCATTGAAATTTTAAGCAAAAATCTATTTTTGAAGGTAAAAAAAAACAAACAAGAACCCCTATCTGAATCGCTTGAAATAAGCAAACCTATGTGCAGAAGGGACTATCTCAAAGTTTTGCCTAAAAACGGATTAAATCAATTAAATTTGACAAAAATTGACAAAAATGAATCTTTACAGAAGTGTGTTAGGTTAACGAACTTGCAATAGATTCTTCTTCGGTACGAAGAATTATAAACAATAAAATAAACAAGATATGTAAAAATCGTCAAAATTTGAGATGGTTATTAAAACTGCCTGATTCTTGCAAAAAATGGCTGTTAAACATCATAACCCTAAATGTCAGAAGGACTTGTGAACCTTTTGATTTGTAAGTCACCCCAAAATATAATAGATTTAATGAAACAACTTTAATTTAAGTCCGATTAACGCAAGTAATAATTCAATGTTTTAGTTTGGATCTGCTTGTTTTGAAAGAAGTGGTTCAAAAAATGTCGGGTGTTGAAGCTAATGATGACATTACCACTCAGCAACTTGAAGCACTTTCTGGTGGAGAACTGTTAAAATCAGAAGTATGGATAAATTATTTCGTTCCTGTATGGAAATCAAGTCTAAATATAACTGCTGGACGTCACCTACAAGCTGCAAGATAACAGTCAGTTTTTTGAGTGCCGTTTTCAGTTGCATAGCTGAAAACTGTACTCAAAAACACTCCTCCACAGGTGAGGTCCGACTGTTATATTGAGGCTTGCGTCTATTATACAGAAATATAATAATTTTTATAAATTGTTTTGCTTTTCTCTAGGGTGCTTATTTTGGTCAAATCAGAAACACAAGAAAACCATCAGCAAGACTGAGAGATGCTTTAATGGAGGGTAAACTAACAATTCCTCTGTGTCTTCTGATTGCACAACAGCGTAATGCTATAGTATATGTTGAAGAAAAAGATCGACATTTGAAACTAATTGGAAAATTGTATGATCAGGTGAACAATTATTTCTCATGTAATGTAGTTTGTACTTGTTTCGTATTACATGTCTCAATGTAAATGCCTCAAAATAAGAGCAATTAATCACTGTGGAGGAGGAATCTTTGAGTGTAACTGCAGACTACGAAGCCTGAAGCTATGCTCAAGTATTCCTCCACAGTTATAATTTGATTTGACTTCAAGTATCTAAGTATTTGCAACTTTACCAATGAGGATACCAAATCACATTTTTGGCGAAAATCTCCACATTGATTACTTGTGGGGGTGCTAATATGTGTAGCCTTAGATGAATCATTTTGCTTCTTATTCAACAATTCATCAAAACTACCAATACGCATTCAAAATATTACTCAACTTAGAGAAACGTTGGACGAACTTTTTAAACCAATTTAAACCTCATCCAACATATCCAATGTTTTCCAATATAGATTCCAATATATATTTGACATGTTTGTCCAACATTTTATACAGCATTTCTCTGAATGTGGGATGTGTTGGATGAATAATGTTGGGTTCATTTACGAGAGCCTAAAGGTCTTTGCAAATGAATTCAATATTTCATCTAACATGTCTTGAATCTATGGTAACAAAATATTGTATGACATTTTAAATTGGTTTATCCAACATTTTTTTGTGTCACATTTTTAGTATTTTTGAACAAGATTTGGGACACATTAGGCTAGTTTGTTTGAAATATTGGATGACCAGCGCAAGGACAATCCAACATTTCAGTGAACATTCATCCAATACATCCAGCATGTTGCGTGAAATATTGGATTCGGTTGCAACTGCAGCTATTGAATTCAATTTAAGTTGATTTGTTTTTGCAGTGATTGTTCTGCATAACTTATTTTCTTATTTTTGTTCTCAAGGGGAGAGTGCTGAATCAACGATCTTGCAATTGAGTGGTTTCTTTGTACTGAAAAAACCAATCAATTGCAAGCTTGTTGACTTAACATTCTTCATTGTAGATTTTCTTTCTCAAAGTTATTGATTTTTACTTCTTTATGGCTGCTAAAATATCTGCTTTTTGAAATGAATTTTGGAGATGACTCCTAAATAATGTACGTACCAAAACATAGCTGCATATTAAGATGTTTCATAACATGATACAAACTCTATTCTAGTGTCAAGATAATCTTATTCAATTTGGTGGTTTTCTTACAATTCAATTGAGTACACATGACTATCAAGCTAGTTTACCGACTTTGGATGAGTTTCATCAAACCTATGGAGTTACACCAGATGTATCCTTCTTCCTTACAAGACCTGTTTACAGATTCCAAATACAAGTAGGAAATCTCATGTGTAATATTGCTGAAAACTAAATATTAAACTTATTTCCAACATGAATAAAAAATAAATTTGAAGACAAATCCCTTTAGGCAGCCTTTACATAAGTAAGTTTCACCCTAAACGAGCTAGCAATTGATGATTTAGTGTGAAACTATTGCTTGGAAGAAAGATACTGAATCAGAAAAATAATATAACAATTATTCTCCGCTGTCAGTAAGCAGTATATTTTTCTCACAAGTTCATGTCTTATATACTACTGCATATGTTGAATACCAACTTGACCAAGCACATCTTTCTTATGGAAATTAATCTACCAACCTCATTTAATTTATTGTTTGTCTGACGAATTTAGGAAAAAGTACAACCTCTAAGAGAAATAGTAAATGCGAAAAAAGAATTAACTTCCAAGCTTAAAGTAAGTTTTATAGTAATCACTGTATTGACATGTCGCTTTCAGTGCAGTACATTTGCACAAATTTACCCAATGGACAAAAATTCAACGTTGTTCTAGCATCTTTACTGCGGACTTTGAACAAGTTTTTGCCCACTGGATATTTTGCTCCCTAATTTAAGATATTTATCATGAATTCATATTCTAGCTTTTTTCTGTCTTGCTGATTTATTAGCTCCCATTCTTCACAAAATTATTGTGAGCCTGTCAAAAACAGTACATATTGCTCAATGGCTGCATTTTTGTTGAACAATAAGAGAAGATTAGTACACCTGCAACTGTTTGTGATAATGATGATACATTTCTTTAGAAATTAACAGTATTTACAAAGGAGAATATAGATTGAATGATATTGAAATTGATTAGTTGCTTTGTTGACAGGTACTGTACTTTTGCTTCAACTGAAGTGATTAAGTTTCCCTGTATTTTGTAGCAATTGGAACTTGAGAAGAACTTTTGTGAAATATGTGACAATATCTTCCGTCCTGTAGTAGAATCAGCTATTCCTCTTCAAGCATATAAGATTTGGAATAATTTAAGGTATGAATTTAATTAATATGAGTTAAAGGAAATCCGAAATTCATAATTTGAATTCACCACCAATGTAAACAAACCGTTGTTCGGCATAATATAATGCGGTTAAGTACCGCGATGAATGTTGAACAATGCTATTGTGAAAAGCAAATATATATGCAATATACCGAACAGTTCAAGATGTTATCAAAACAAACTAAAAGTCGTTGTTTGAAAGGGTTTCGGATTTCCTTTAAGTTACGTTTACACGATACAATTAATCAGGCCGATTTACCATCTTGAAAAATTGGCTACATCTAAAATCTGAAAAATCTGGTACTAGCATTCGTGGTGATATTCTAGGAGGGCTTGCCAAACATTTTTTATTCAAAAATTGCAGGACCCAAAAGGCGTGGTACCATCCTGAAATTTGGTTATGACATTCTAGGCAATATTACGAGACCGCTGGCATGTTTTTTGATTTCGTCAATTTGGGACCGAGTACCGGTTTACATGACCTGAAACTTTATCAATTTAATAAGGACATGAAATCCTAATGCCATGTAAAATTTGGGTGTTTACCCTTGATATGAAATTTCACTATTCTTCTCCACAGTGAGCTAACATCATTATACCTTGAAAATTGTGTTCCAATTGTTTATTTGACCTGAAACTCAATCATCTTAAAGGAGAAGTGAGGGCAAGAGAACAACTTTGACTTAAAATGATCACCTTTCGAAACTGAACACAAAAATATAAA
>JAULBZ010005300.1:0-10729 GCA_032360805.1 Neoturris breviconis | reverse complement strand
AATACCACAACACGCTCGCATGCTGTGAGAAACTGTTCGGTAAAATACCACAACAGGCTTTGTTATTTTTCGTTATAGGATCTTCTTATAACTTATCCATTTACGAAGATTTCAAATTGGAGTAGCGGTAATACATATTTTCACATGACAATTGGTAACTTGGTTAAAGGAACAAAATTACTTTGTGAAACTAACTTGGTATGCATTTTTAAATAACATGACGCCCTCGCACGTATGGTGTAGTAATCCCGAAATTTTGATCGCTTTGCCCAATTTTATTTTTTTTCTCGGTATTTAAGTTTGAATATAACTTAGATAAGGGGCAAGTTAAAGGAGAAACATAAATACGCATATAGATTTCCGAGCTAATGGTGCAAAGAAACTAAGTTTTATCACATCCGTGTTTCGTATGTTTCAACTAGAAACTACAATTCCAGTGGTGTGTATTTCGTTGTGTCACCTAGAAAATCTTGTTGTTATAGTTCCGTGTAACTTTGTTATTTTCCTGGACTTACAGTTTCGGTGTTTTGTGTGTATTTCGTCAACTAGAAACTACAGTTTTGAAGGGGGCGTAAAACGCCCTTGTGTTCTAGAAACTGCATACAGTACTCGAAACTATGGAGGTTTTGTATGTTTGTTTATGTTGTCTGGAAAGTACAGTAACCTGGTGGGAATACAGACAGTGTTGTTTATCTTCTGTATCGCCTAGAAACTACCACTGTTAAGGTGGATTTCCACTAGGCGAATTAGTTTAAATGAAGCCAGTAACATTGGTTGAATGCACTTTCAACCAACATAATAGCTTTATTTAGAATTTGTGCGAACGAATTCGCCTAGTGGATATCCGCCTTTATTTCGACCAGTGATTTAAGGGCGTTAGTTTCTACCAATGGAATGCCCTCTTTTTGCTTTTCCGCGGATTTTTCCACATAATGTAAATCAACCTTTACTGTAAAAATAATTGCTTTATGAAATCTTAATGTCATGATAGGATTAATGTTTCTAAGCAGGCAAAAACCTGTTCAAAGTCAGCAAAATAACGTTAGAAAAACATTTTTTGAACGTTGTTCTAATGTTATTGTGCTGACTTTGAACAGGTTTTTGCCGACTGGGTTGTTTCTAAGCAGTGAGTGAAATAAAAACTGTCATTGCAGAAGAGTGATTTCTGATGCTTATAAATCCCTCCTCCATATTGATTATTTACTCTTATATTAGTCACTGCTAAGTTACATAAATCTCAAAAAATCTCAAACGGGTCTCTTTAAAACGGCATTCCCACTGGGGAATGCCAACGCGAATTCAGAGACATGTCTCAAATGTTGAAAGCAAACACTTTCTCCACAAATAATAACTGTGGAGGAGTGATTTTCGAGTATAGCTTCGGCTATAAAACCTGAATCCTAAGTGACTTCTCCACAGATGTTATAATGATTCTTGTTTCCATAGGGTTACAAAATGGATGACCTACTCACCTCCTATATATCACAAATGCTATCCAACATGAATAAACAGAAAAATGTGAAAGGGACAACATCATTCAAACGATAAAACAGCTCTCGTTACTTCCAAAATGTTACGAGCAACTTCCTTAAAGATGTATTTATATATACAATACGCTAGATGATGGTTCGTTATCCATAGGTTGATGTCACCATCAAATTCAAATGGTTAGATACGACAAAAAAAACTTATTTTTATTTTGCGACTATTTTTTACAAGAAATGTATTTACCTCGCATTTCCACCATTCGCATCAGATAGCTTGAAATGTTACCGAATGTGGGCAAAAACTTGTTCAAAGTCCGCAAGATACTAAAGGAACTTCTTCAACGTTATTCTAACATTATAGCTGTGGACTTTGAACAAGTTTTTGCGCACCGTATAAACAGCATTTCATGCTGTAGACTAATTTGATGCGATAATAAAAACAAGAGTTAATTATTTTGTGATGGTCACCCGTGTTCGCAATATTTTAACAGTCATTCTTTTGTTCTTTTACTTATTTTTAGGGGGTAAGGATTGGTAAAATTATTCATTTTTATCTGTCGTAACCCCCCTTAAGTATTGATGTTAAAAGGTAAATTTATATGACAAAATTTAAGTTATGAGCGGGTTCACGACCGTCACAAAAAAAATTAAAATTAGAGAAGGGGGATTGCCTAGTAAATATAACTTATACATTCATGTAGTATCACAATGGGCAAAAACTTGTTCAAAGTCCGCAGTAAAAACGCTAGAACAACATTTTCTAAGTTATTCTAGCATCTCTACTGCTGACTTTGAACAGGTTTTTGCCCATTGAGATATTTGCTGAAGTTCCACTATGAACATAAATGCCGGTCATCATCTGCGGAGAAGTGTTTGTTTTTAGAAAACTATACTAAAAAAAACACTTCTACATAGGCGATGTCTGGCAGTAATCTTTAGGTTAATCACCGCTATCCCAGCGAGTCCACCATCCAACATGGTTGAATGACGTGGAAGTTGTTACCATATTGTGCCCATTAGGATAATGCTTTTATGCTTGACCTTCAAAGATATCATGGGTTATCGTGACAATTTATGTGTTTGTCATACCTATACTATCATGAGTGTATTTTGTTTTCTACAACTTTATTAATCACTACCAACGCAGAATACTTGTTTAATATAATGGTTTACCCTAAATGCTGAATCTCTATTCTTTATTACTATGTATACCGTAAAAGAAACCGTAGTTTTACGGTAAAAACCCGTATTTACGGTAACACCATGATATTACGGTGAACGCCATGATGTTTACTTGAAATATCTGTTAATGTTATTTTTGAGAGCACATGTAAAATTAAACAATTTTTTGTATAAATTCAATTTTTTGTACTATTTAAATATTATTTCTACAACCTCGTTCTCAGGGCTTCTTCTCTCTTGATGTTTAACGCGAAGAAGAAGAAGAAGAAGAAGCTCTGGAAACGAGGTTGTTATTTCTACTTTTTTTTTCCAATGGATAGAATTTGTATATTTCACACAAACTTTAAATTTAAAATGGTTTATGACAACATAATTAAGGGACCATCTCGAAATTCCGCTCCAAAACCAATCCGTGCAGAAGTGTGTTAGGTCAATCAGCTTGCAATAGATTGGTTTCTTCGGTACGAAGAAACCAATCCATTGCAAGTTCATTGATTCAGTACTCTCCCCAGTAGATATTATTTTTGAGATGCTCCCTAATGTATTCTTCTATAATATGTTTTAATAGCAAGTTTTAATAGCTACATCATGAACCTGTTCATGGCTACACACTACCCTGTTTACTATATTATTTTAGAAAAAACAGACAGATACTTTTTAACTTCAGTATTCGAAACATTTCTCAGAAACAGATAAGTTAAATTTAATTTCAATTTTCAATTTTATTCGACCGAAGAAACCAGTCTATTTTAAGCTCATTGACATAGCCATTCCTTGTATATTTACTTTAGATAAGGCCCAGTAGGCAAGAACTTCTTTACTGTCGACTTTGAACCTGTTTTTACCAACTGGAGGTAATCCTTACAGGATAATAATTTTTGAAAAATAATTTCGAAGATGTTCCAAGCATGTGCCTCATTTTCAATTAAAGCAACGAATTGTACAGGGTGAAAGACTACTGAAAACGGACTCGTATAACTCCGCACACAGACTGAATTGCCATATATGGCAATACACAGTCCATACACGAACCTATACGAGTCCGTATTCATTAATCTTTCACGTTGTAATGTTTCTGTTTAACCATCCCAGTAGGCAAAAACGTGTCCAAAAGTCAACAGTAAAGACGCAAGAGCAACGAACGACATTTTAGCTTCTTTACTGCGTACTTTGAACACGTTTATGTCCACAGGGATAACCGAAATGTTTTTATATTTATGTATTTATTTATTAACTAGGAAGCACTTGAATTTTGTTTTTATTTATCTGCTAACCAGCATAGTTGTTCTGCAAATTACAAAAGAAATGTTTTAACTGCACCATGACAATATATTAATTTCTTATTCTCCGTATTTCCTTCCCACCCAGCCGGCAAAAACCTGTTCAAAGTCAGCAAAATAACGTTAGAACAACGTTTAAATAACGTGCTTCTAACGTTATTTTGCTTACTTTCAACAGATTTTTGCCGGCTAGGCAAGGCCACAGCTATCGTGTGCATTACGGTGAATCTCCACGAAGCCATAACACTTACTGGTGGCGTCACTTTCAACAAATGTAATGGCTTCATTTGGAATTCGAGGGAATGAATTCGCGATCCGCATGTAAGTAGAAATATTAGTGACTAAGTATTACTATAGGCTAAAATTTTATTCTCAAATGATGACTTTTAGTTGAGGTGGCTAAGTTCAAGACAAAAATGAACTGTAAATGGCCGATGACGAAAAGCCAGAAATAATTGTTATAAGTCAAGCGCTTGATTTTAGGGCAGGTATTGAATTGTGGTTTGTCATACTTTATAAACAAAGAACAACGAATTTACGTTTTTATGGTTAGATAGAACTATACAACTTAAGTGGTTTTATTGTTTTCGTGTGAGCTTATGCTGTTGGGTAGTGGGATTGTGTGATTTTTATTGTATGTATATTCGTACATATTATATACTGTTGTATATGTGCTTCCTTTGCATTTAGTACAATAAATAATAGAATCAGGCATAAATTTCTAACTAAAGCAAGAATTACGGTCAAGAAAATGTTTCGTCTTGCTATAATCTTTAATCGGGACATTTCGCATAAAATATGAAGAAATCTAAATTCGATCTAGAAAAACGTTTGTGGTGCTTCTGCATGCACAATGTGGCATAGATTTCTGTGTTAAAGACACAAGTGGTACAACAAACCTAATCAGTACACAAAAACTGAATGATGAAGCAAAAAAATCCAAGACATCGAGTGTTTGTTTAGAATAAATTGTGCAGTGTTTGGACCTTATTATTGGACTGTTTCCAATGGCGTATTTCAAAACCACCGACCAACCGACCAGTGTTAAACCGATCACCGACCAGAAAAAAATTAAAGTCGCGTTGCCGATTTTTTTTTTTTTTTTAATAATTTTTTTTGAATATATATATATTTTTTTTCGAATATATTTTCTAATCAAAAATTATACAACGGTCCCTACTGATCTTTTGATGATATCTCTTAGTCTTGTTCTGTACCTCTATCATCTCCCTGATTCCTTACTGTTTTGCGTTCTTTCCACCAATTTGACATTCAACGTCCAATGAACGATATAAAGACGTCATTTTATAAATATATAAGATATATATATTAGAAAAAATATACATATATTCTAGGAGGATCCTCCTAGATATATTCGAAAAAAACAAAAAAAAAATATATTAAAAAAAAAGAAAAAGTTATTAGAAAAAAAAATATATTAAAAAAAAAAAAAATCGGCAACGCGACTTTAATTTTTTTCTGGTCGGTTGGTCGGTGGTTTTGGAATACGCCGTTTTAACTCTTACCCTTCCGGAAGAATTTTAACATTTGGGCATATATATTATATATACATGTTGTTTGAAGGTTTTCTAGTAGTAGAAAGTTGTTGAACACTCTTCTAGTACTTACAAATGCGTTTTCTACCGTTTAACTATTCAGGGTAAAGGTTTGCTCTCCGCTTGCAAATTTTGCAAAGTTGCATCTTATCATGATCCATGTGCAGGAATTTTTCAGATTTTGCTTTTATTATTAATTTTTGACGCAATCATTGTTACTCCCTAGCGTCTTTACTGCTAACTTTAAATAAGTTTTAGCGTTATCCGCTTGACTTACTTATAATTGTAAGTCATACTTATAACTATAAGTCGCACATAAGTCATACTTATACCGTAAATACTCGATTAAGCCCCCTGGGCTTATTTGTCAAACAATTTCTGGGGGTGGGGGCTAATTTCGAGACATTTACGGTAACTATGTTTTACTTATAACTATAGTCTTACTTATAGCTATAAGTCTTTATTTAACTCAAAGAAGTTTCGAACTTCCTTGTTTAACTACTGTAAGTCTTAGTTATAACTTCAAGTCATACTTTATAAGTCCCACTTATACAACTATAAGCAATTAGCTATTAGCAATTCCCGGCCCCATTGCCTATACAAATCAGTTTTTCTAAAAATTGCTTTTAAATTGAAATTTGCCTAAAATGTGTATTTTGGGATCAATATAAATTTATAAAATTATCTGGTCTGTAAAATAACACTTCAGACGGTAGGGTGGATTACTCCAACGCCATCAAACACTTCTTATTTATAACTCTCTTTATTTCGAACGAAACAACAGCAGATGTCACCTCGTACATATAGCCATGGAGGTAGGAAAGGGATACAGCTCCATGATACAGCTTATGAATATTTATTCTATATCCGTCAAACGTACGCGACTTTTGCTTGTTTCAATATTTGGCACATTATCTATATGCTCTGTAACTATTTCGCATGTGTAGCTATAGGCTGAAACCTTTATTTTTGCACCTGGTTTAAAAATAAATTTCAGTCATTTTTAGGACATGTTTTCTACGAATTCTTGATAAAATACACATTTTATTAACCCTATTTATGCTAGGCTTTTTGGGGCTTTTTATTGCTTCTGAATTCAAGAAAACTTGGTGAAAAAACTTAATGAAGTAACTTAAAATCAGAAAATAAATCATTCTGATAAGTTTGGAGGTGGGAGGTGTTCTGAGAAATAGGTGTTTTTATTCTCTAGCTAGTCTCCATTTCAGTATTTTTACTAGCATACGCGTGTGTCTCAGAACAACTCATTTTCCTTGCTAGAGAAAAATCAAGTGTAAAAATAGTTAGTATTTCCAGCTCAGTAAGACTTACCTAAAGCAGTAGTACTTCTGTTGTAAGAACACCTCAATTTCCTAGCTCGCTGCAAATAAGGGACATACATCTGTTTTAGAGGTTAAAAAACCGAAACACAGATATGGTTGTTTCTTGTTGTTTGCAAATTTCAGTTCTGTGTTTATTATTTTTTGGCTTAAATACAGAACTGTTTTTTATAAAGCTGTTTCTCATTAAAAAAAAACGTGTATTTACATACGATTTTCCACTTTAAATTGTTTCAGGTAATGACGCATATCTTTTGATCTACTGGAGGTATGATGTCCAAATTTGGTCAGTATGTGTCATATAGATTTACATTAAAACTAGGCAAGTTTCAGCATTATTGCTATAAAAAATGTGGTAGGGGGAGGGCTCCTTAATAATTAATAAATAATTAATAATCCACTCTTCGTTGACATTATTTTTGTTTTATTCGTTTGTTTTATGACGTAGCTTTTCAAACATTTTAAACCAATTTGCATTTAAAAATTTTATCGATAAACAAATTTTACAGTCATCATTTTATGATAACAGAGTCAGAAAGAGATTTACTAGGAGGTAGAACAACTTTTTCCCACTGAGTGCAACAGGGCTTTTCCGTATTTCAAAAAGGCAAGAAGCCCTAGGAACGAGGGTGGTATTAAAATAATGTCAATGTCAAATTTTAAAGGGCTGCTGGGGACGGTGATTGCTAATACTCCTAAAAGTTGTACTTATAGGTGAAATTTAAATAAAATTACGACCTCGTTCCCGCTGTTAAACGTCAAGAGAGAAGAAACCCTGGGAACGAGGTTGATAAAATTATGCATGACACATTAATTGTTTACAAAAAATGAGTGATGCCTTACAAAAATACTTTCGTTCTCATGGAAGGAGGCATGGAAGTGTTCGCCTTGGGGCGAGGAGGCAAGCTCGTCCCCAGCACCTTTTGACTTTTTTTTATTTTTCTCGAGGTCCGAGAAAAATAAAAAAAGTCAAAAGGTGCTGGGAACGAGCTTGGCGAGGAGGTGGATTTTACCATAGGGTTTTCCATTCTATTTTCGCGAGCAAACTTTTGCGAATACCGTAAAGTGATTGAATAAGCCAACCTCGTTCCCAGGGCTTCTTCTCTCTTGACGTAACATCAAGAGAGAAGAAGCCCTGGGAACGAGGTTGTGAATAAGAACCGGAGGTGCTTATTAAAAATTTCAACATTCAGTAGGGGCGCTTATTTGGCAGCGACGCCTATTTATTTGAGTCAAATAGGATAATAATAATAATACAATGTTGTAAGGTTTTGTCAGATACTATTCAACAGACTTGTTACGGTTGTTATTCCGGAAAATACTAATTATTCATTCTTAATGAAGAATTATAAAATAAAATTTTAAGGTCGACTTAAACAACGACATGCAAAGATGCCCACACGTTTTAATTTTTGTTTCTTTAAGCACCAGTAATTTTTTTTCAAACCGCGATTCCTCATATTTCTAAACAGGCATGTTTAATCAATGTTTTGTGGGATATGCTCTTTTTTTTTTACATATTTTTTATCTGTAAAACTTTGTATTTTTGAAATTTTAAAGATAAGAGAGCCAAATTTCATAGTGATGCTTATAAAGGTGATTTATAGCTATATAAAAAAAAACGTGTAAAAAAAACGTGTATTTGTAAAAAATAAACGCAAATCATCAAACATAATTTATATTTTCTCTGTTTAAATAAGTTTTTGTAATAAAATTATTTGAACCAGGATGTTGGAATCAACTTCCTTGAATTGAATAAGCGTCCCTTTTGGTTCCCTATTTTAGATTTCCCTCTTCGGCCAGGGGTGATTAATAATAATTTTCTTTCCAGAGAGGGGCGCTTAATTGGACAAGGGCGCTTATTCGGCAGGGGCGCTAGGTAGGTTATTTTTAAAAAAAATCGTGAGCATAAACTTTCGCGAACGGCCAATTCAAAAGATTTCGTGATCATAAACTTCCGCGAGAAAGGAATGAAGAAGTAAAGAAAAACTAGAAGCCCCTGGGCCTAAACAATTTCCGCTTCTTAAAATATGGTTACAAAAAGGTTTAAGAAAATAATTTTTATTATTTCCAATTGCTTGACATAAGCCGTCAAGTGATCAAAAATGAATGTAAACCTACTACTGAAAGTACGATTTTCAGAAATCCATATAGCATCACTATGACGTCATCACCATATGGCTACCATTATGCCTTCGAATTTCTCAGGGTATCACAAGCTTTCAAGTGACCAAGTATGTAGATAAATCAACTTTGGAAAAGTACGATTTTCCGAATATCGATATGACGTCATCACATGGCTGCCAGTATACTTCTAAATTCATCATAGTGGTATATAAGCTGTGATGTGACCAAAAATAAAATTAAACCTACTACTGGAAGTACGATTTTCAGAAATCTATATGACGTCACTATGACGACATCTTTATATAGCTACCATTATGCTTTCAAATTTCTCAGGGTATCACAAGCTTTCAAGTGACCAAGTATGAAGATAAACCAACTTCGGGAAGTATGATTTTCTGAATATCATTATAACGTCACTATGACGTCATCACATGGCTTCCATTTACCTCTAAATTCATCATAGTGGCACAAGCTGTCACGTGACCAAAATGAAAGTAAACCTACAGAACCTACTACTAGAATACGATTTTTCAGAAATTCCTCTGGCGTCGGTATGAAGTCATAATGTGGCTGCCATTATGCCTCAATTTCTCAGGGTGTCACAAGCGGTCAAGTGACCAAGTACAGTATAAGGTAGGTTAAACTTATTACAGGAAGCAGAAGCAGCCAATGGGAGGTGTTCTGAGAAATAGGTGTTCTTATTCTCCAGCTGAGATACAATTCTGACTTTTTATTGTTGAACGCGTGCTTTTCAGAACAGCTCGTTTTCCTAGCTGAGAAAGAATGAGTGCTAAGGACAGCTAGTTTTTTCAGCTACACAAGACTCTCCCTAAACAATGTCCATTTTTGTCGTAAGAACACCTCTATTTCCCAGCTCAATACAGAATCGATTTCCCAGAACAGATCATTTTCTCAGCCAGAGCTTCTCGATTTCGCAGCTGAGACAGCCAGCTCAGAACAGATCATTTTCCCAGCCAGAGCTTCTTCGATTTCCCCAGGTGAGCCAGCCAGCTCAGAACAGATCATTTTCCCAGCCAGGGCTTCTTTCGATATCCCAGCTGAGAAAGCCAACTCAGAACAGATCATTTTCTCTGTTTTCGAGAAAGTACGGTTTTTAGAAAACCTCCCGAGTCTTAAAAAAGCAAGTATCATACATTAGGGCACATTACGCCCATTCAAAAAATAAGGAGACAGATAGACAGGAGTAGGTCTTTTGTCGCCTCTGGCGCGAAAATTGAATTAACACAAACGTCAAGTAAAGGGAAAATTGATTTTGCAGGTGGACACAATTTTGTTTTGAAATATTTTGCGTCATAAACTTTCGCAAAAATGTCGAAAAAAAACCCGAAAGTTTCTGCTCGTAGATGAATAGCTAGATAATAGAATAAAATTTGTGTGAGTTCAAGGAAATGACGCAATCAAATTTTTATTGCGTTACTTTCTTGATCAGACAATATCGTTTAATCTCTTTTAAACTGCATCGTAGAAACACCATAGCTGTGTACTACAAACTTTTTTTATAATTCACTGGGTCAAAGTAGATTTACACAAATAGAGTGCGTGTAAAAGAATAGAGCGTTCTAAATTCATATGTGTACTACAAACTCGACGTTTGGCGATAAAACTCGGGAAAGCTTTTTTGCCGCGGGGGAAGGTACAGCTGGAGATTTGACCTGTTTTTTCACTATTGATCATCTCCTGGCTAGGAAAATGATCTGTTCTGAGCTGGCTGTCTCAGCTGGGAAATCGAAGAAGCTCTG
>JAULBZ010005299.1:0-12251 GCA_032360805.1 Neoturris breviconis | reverse complement strand
AAGTAATTTATCTTAAGGCAGCCCTTACATGGACTTCTAAATGAGTTTTATGCTAAACGATCTTGCATCTGGTCCAATCAACTGCAAGCTTGTTTAGGGTTAAATTCATTTAGAAGTATGTGAAGGCTGCCTAAAACTCAAGCTATTAATTATGTGTGTATCTAGTAAAGAGTAATTGTTGAGCAAGTGTGTATTCTTCGAAAATTGCCTTTTACCTTTTTAATAGGATTGTTCAAACTTTTCATTATACATTGAATTTAATTCAATGTTTTTAGCTGCGGACAATCTTCTACTACAAGATTGTACCTAGTGTAATTTTGTTTGGGTTCGTATTTCAACCCTAGATATAACTACCGAATATCACATGTGGATGAGTATTTTTTGGAATAACACTCCTCCACATGTTATGTCCAACAGTTATATCCAGGCTTGTAATTTAATCTAAGGGACTATCTCAAACTTTCATTTAAAATGCAAGTTGTTTGTAAGTTCAAAGAAAGTAATTTGACTAAGATGCAACAAAAATATATATCACAAATGGAGTGTTATCAATGAGCTCGCAATAGATTGGTTTCTTCATTACAAAGAAGCCATTCCATTTCAAAAAGGTTGAATCAGTACTCTCCTGTTAAAATATTAGTTTGTAACATAATGTCAGTGTTCGAAATAAGAACAAATAATCACTCTGGAAGAGCATAGCTTCAGGATATGTAGCCTGAAGCTATGCTCAAAAATCACCCCACAGTAATTATTTGCTCTTATTTTGAACACTAATGTTATTTTTAGGAGGAAGCTCAAGAAGAATTTGGATGGAAATTAGTTCATGGTGATGTATTCCGACCACCCAGGGCTGGCATGTTCCTTTCAGTTTGTATAGGAACGGGAACGCAGATCGGTATCATGATATTTGTTACCCTTGGTAAGTTTGTAAGCCTAAATATAATTGGAAATCACCTGTGAAGGAGTGTTTTTAGTATAATTCAAAGCTGAAAACTACTCAAAAAACACTCCTCCATGGGTAATGTCTGGCAGTATATTCCGGCATGGTTTACACAATTTAAGTTTAACAAAATAACTGCAGAAGAGTGTATTATAGTGTGTTAGTGCTTACCTGAAACTCAACTAAATTCACCCTTTTCACAGAGTTTAGCTATAGCTGTAACTAGTTTCTTATTGAATATCAATAGACAAGTTGTATGCCTCCTGTTGAGGAGTGTTATTTCAGTATATTTTTCAGCTTTGAAGCTGAAAACTACCCAAAAACCCCACCTCAAATGTCAGTTATATTCATGCTTTGAAGAACTTTGTTTACTTACAATATATAGAAGAGAGGATTACTCTTTTGAATGTGCTACCAAGTACCATTCATTTTATTACATTTGCTGTATAAATATGTATTATTTCATTAGGATTTGCTTGTTTGGGATTTTTGTCCCCTGCTAATAGAGGAGCACTGATGACATGTGTCTTGGTAAATATGCATTTTCTGGAAATTGTTTCTGTAAAGTAGGGTGTTATATCAGTAAAACTTGCAATTAATTTTTTTTGATCTCTATTTGAAATAAGGACAAATAATTACTGTAAAGGAGTGATTTTTAGTATATAAAGCCTGAAGCTATGCTAAAAATGCCTCTTCCACAGTGATTATTTGTTCTTATTTCAAGTACTGCCTCTTCAGGTTTATTGCAAGTTTGTTAATTTTACTCAGCACTCGCCCAAGCCTGACTTCACTTGTGGAGGAGTGTTTTTGTCCAGCTTCAAAGCTAAAAATATACTTAAAAACACTCCTCCAAAGGTGTTGTTCAACAATTGTTGTCTAACATAACAAACACTTATCCACAGGTAATGTCGGACAGTAGTAGCAAACACTCACCTGCAGGTAATGTTGGTCAGTAGTAACGAGCACTCATCCACAGGTGATATTTATTTCCAGGTGTGAATAATGATGTTAATTTCTTTTTAGGTGTTGTTTGTATGCTTGTCAGCTGTCGGAGGATATTTCTCAGCAAGAATATACAAAAGTAAATAAGTTGTTGTTATAAAGAAAATTAAATACATTTGAAGAAGAGTGTAAAGTTAGGGATCTTAAATTTAATTGGCTTCTGCATCAAAGAATTCAATAAAATTTGAGATTATTGACTCACTAAGATCCTTCACAAATATTATGAGGAACACAACTTTTGTCATCTTGGCAGTGGATTAAATCAGATTGGTCCACCATTATTGTACCTAAAAGTGTTTTATTTTTTCACTTGACCAGTTATCAAATATACTGTGTTATATACAATATAGTGTTGTATACGTTCATGTTATATATTTAGCTGTTGGTGGTGAACGGTGGAAATCAAATGTTATCCTCACTTCATTCTTCTTTCCTGGGTAAATTGTTTTTAATTTTTCAAACAAACATAGACAGCAACATTGACACTTAGTGGTGGGGGGCATAAGTGTATGCCACCAATGTTGGAACCTCAAATTATGCACCCTTGAAAATTAGCGACTTTTCATAAAAAATCCAAACCGTAGTATGATAAATCTGTGAGAAAAATTTAAGATTTTCCAATCAAAAACCAAATTCTCCTTACTAGAGCTGATGTTTTTGGCAGTAAATGGTGTAATTTATGCATGATATACTTTGTACATGCAGTATCATCCGCTACCATTATGGCCAATATCTAACTATTCTAATATTTTTGTATTCTCATCATGTGTAGTGTACCAAGTTTTTGCCATAATGTCGATAATCATAAAATCTCTGCACCCTTCCCCACCCCTGGGAATTTAACCAGCCAAAAATGTTGGAGTCAAATGTGCATATTCAGATGTCATGACTTTTCACGTTCTGTTTAGATTGATATTTGGAGTATTTTTCATTTTGAACTTAGCATTATGGGTGAAGCAATCATCTGCAGCTATACCGTTCTCAACGCTTGTTGCATTACTTGCTTTGTGGTATGTGTTAGTTACCTACTGCTAGAAAGAATTTGGTCGATTTAGGTGTTTCTCCCAAACAGAATTTTTTTTCCATAATTGTGAATAATCAGATCCCTTTTTAAAACTCAATAATATTGAGAATTTTGAGACTAAAATAGAATGCTACACTCAATAGATTCCAAATTTGATATTTTGACCAATTTGTGGGGTTGAATTTTCCTAATTTTTCTCTGGGTAAATACACTATTGGTCGAAATAAGAGCAACTAAGCTACAATCTTGGACAAAAATACTGTAGACAAATTAAATTTTTGCAAAAAGTAAAAATTTCAACTTGGAGAAAAAGTCTAAAATTTTGATTTGCAAGATGAATGGCACGAATATTCTAATTTATTTCGAAAGCTGCTTTGAACAACAGAATTCGTCAACTATAGAAAAACTCTTAAGTCTACTCGATAAATCTCTAAAGACTTTTCGGCATTTTGGTTTTACTTGTGGCGTGTATTGTTTGTCGAAATTTGTAAAATGTCTCTAATTTAATTTCCAAGATGGTGTGCTCAAAAATCTCACTGTATACAAACCCTTCCCTTTCTTGTACTACTAAAAACATATCACTACCGTCTGATAATTGTATTTTACATATTTACTGATTTTGTTGTGCATTTGGTATAAAAGAGATTGATATAGTTGTCTATATAGTTTCTTACCTTTATTTTAAGGTTTGGTATTTCCGTACCATTAACATTCCTTGGAGCATATCTTGGTTTCAAAAAACCAGTAAGAAATATTGTTATGATTGAGTTTTTATTTGTTGTTTTATAGTTAGAAGACATACTGTGTACTGCACTATGTACCGTATATCTTCAAATAAGCGCCATCTTGAATGAATGCCTATCCCGAGTAATTGCCTGGTCAATCGGACAAATTTTGAAATAAAGCGCTATCTCGAATAATCACCAATCTCGAATTAATGCCTAGCTCAAACTTAGTAAACGTCTAGGAGTACAGGATTTTGACACTGAATTAACGCCTACTTGTCAAAGAAGAACTACGAATAAAATACAATTTTGGTAAGGGACTGTCTCAAAAAATAAGATCTACATAGGAGAGTACTGAGTCAACGATATTGTAATGGATGTTACAAGTTCGTTGACCTAACATTTGTGTTTTTTGTTGGAATTTTGTCAATTTTGATTTAATTAACCCTACCAGTTAAGTTGGTTTTGGAGCGAAATTTTGAGATGGTCTCTAATTAAGAAGTGCTTATGATCGGTTTATACATCACCCCTTCATTTATTTAAATAAACGCCTATCTCCAACAAATGCCTATCTCGAATAAACACATACCCGTAAAAAGCTCCAAAATTAAATAAACACCTAGGTGTTTATTCGATAAAGATTATTATTTTAAGAATTATATCAATAAATTCTGTTACTTGTTTTTGTTTAGCCAATTGAAGTTCCAGTTCGTACAAACCAGATACCTCGACAAATCCCGGAACAGGTAAAAATTTAATAAAAAATATCTGTTAAGTATCCCCAAAGGAGAAGTGTTTTTGAGTATAAAGTATTTTTTGCTGTCGAAAAATCCTAAATTTGCATATCCGCAAAATTAAATCCGATCGAAAAATCGGTGAAAGGACTGAATACTGAATATGAGCTTGATTTAGATGTAAATGCATTTGACAATTTTGAATTGTAAAAGTCTATTAGGAAAAAGTGAAAATATCGTATAAAACAAGAAAGCGATTTTCTTTCTTCTAATTTTATGTCGCAACCATGATTATGAACCTCCGCTGAATATTTGAAAATTAAGCGTTAATTAAATCCGTGCGAAAAATCCAAAATTTGGCTCCCGCGAAAATTAATCCGCTTAAAGTAACATGTTTCATAATATCTTTATATAGTATTTGCAAAGAAGGGTAGTACGTTAACGAACTTGCAAGTGATTGGTTTCTTCGTACAAAGGGACCAATCAATTGTAAGATAGAAACATGCTTAAAGACCTGATAAATATAAAGAGTTATAAAGAGTCTTATATTTTGTTTTACTCGTTTAGAGTATTTATACGAAATCATTCCCATGTATTGTTATGGGTGGCATCTTACCATTTGGATGTATCTTCATACAGCTGTTTTTCATATTGAATAGTATATGGTAAGTAGTACTTCATGTTTAGTAACTATCGTCATATATATATATCATCGCAGCTATTTTTCTGTTTTTATTCAGCTTCAGAAGTTGAAATAACTGCCGGTCATCACTGTAGAGAAGGAGAGATTTCTTCAGAATATTTTCAGCAAAATTGGGGTAATATTCAAAAACATCTCTCCTCCACAGTGATTATATACTCTTACTTCGACTACTGAAAATAATGATTGTTGATTTTTTAGGTCTCATCAAATATACTACATGTTTGGTTTTCTCTTTCTTGTTTACGTCATTTTACTTGTAACATGTTCTGAAACTACTATCTTACTCTGTTATTTCCATCTGTGCGCGGAGGTAAGTTCTTCCTAGTGGACGAAAACCTGTTCAAAGTACGTAGTAAAGACGCAAGAACAACGTTAAAGATGTTGCTATAGCGTCTTTGCTGCAGACTTTGAACAAGTATTTTTCCCACTGAGTTTTTCTTTGTTATGGTTTATTATTTACGAAGATCGCTGAACAATTAATTGCAAGATGTTTTTTAATAAAAGCAAATAATTACTGTTGAAGTTTGTAGCCTCAGCTAAAAAATCACTCCTCTACAGTGATTATTTGCTCTTAATTCGGCTACTGAGCTTAATACTTTTAATTCTCGAAATATGAGCAAATAATCGCTGCGGTGGAGGAATTTTGAGCATAACTTTGAGTTTAGTAAGATTAAGCCACCCCAAAAAAGTCGCTCACACACAGTGGTTAATTACTGTTATTTGGAACGCTGATCTTTTTTTATTAAATTCTTCAATGTTTAGGAAGGACATTTGTTGATAATAAAAACCCACATTCCATTGTGTTGTATAAGTTTTAGTGATTTCCAGAATATTCCAAGCCTGAATATAACTGCCGAAAATCAACTGCGGAGAATTCTTTTTAAAAACACTCCTCCCTCCTGTTCTACAGAAGATATAGTTAATTTCGCTTGTTTGTCTTTTACATTTACCAAATGTAAATGCGGCATAGCAATTTCCTAACCTCCAGGTGTTTCTTTATGACTCGAAACCAGAACAAATGAAAGCTGTGGAGGGGTGATTAGTGAACAATATCTTCAGGCTGCAAAGTCTGAAGTTTTGCTCAAAGATCGTCACTTCTCCACAGCTGTTATTTGCCAATTCACTCCTTCACAGTGCTTATTTCTTTCTTATTTCTTCTCATTGATTAGGATTACCATTGGTGGTGGCGTTCATTTTTAACAAGTGGTTTTACTGGCGTGTATCTGTTCATCTATTCTATACATTATTTTGTTACAAAATTAACAATAACTGGTCATACAAGTACATTCTTGTATTTTGGTTATACTTCCATCATGGTTGTGTTATTCTCTTTGTTAACAGGTATGGAGAATCTGTCACTGTGAAGGAGGGGTTTTGAACATTGCTTCAGACTATTAGGCCTGAAAGAATGCTCAAAATTCCTCCTCCGCAGTGATTATTGGTTCTTATTTCAAACACTACTTCTGTGTTGCTATCAAGTTGGAAATAGTTACCACAGTTACTGAACAAAAGTTGTTGACGTCAATCTCTACCAATGGAATGTCTTATTTTGGCTTTTCACAAGGCATTTTTCGCCTAATGGAAATCAACCTTATCAACCTTATTTCGTTATTTACATCGCATACAAAATAGTGTTCAAATAAATATTACGAATATGTATAAACCGAACAAGGGAAGATCTACACGAGGCTACACGACCCGGTGGGCCAAAACTTGTTTAAAGTACGCCGCAGTAAGGACGCTAGAGCAACGTCGAAGACTGGCGTCTTTACTGCTGACTTTGAACATGTTTTAGCCCACTGGAGAGGATCTATGTTATGATGATCTAAGCCTGAAAATAACAGTCCCACATCACTTGTGATAGAGTGTTTTTTTCTTTGTAGCTAAAAACTATACCCCGAAAACCCTCCTCCACAGGTGATGTTCTTGAGCTATTTTGAGGCTTTATCATTTTTTTTCTCGGAGAAGTTAGACTCCATGGAAGAATAAATTGTACCAGCGGGGAAGAGACTTCCCCAAATACTACTTATTTCGTCTCCTGCTGTAGAGAGGATTTTGTGTTACTACAGATACTCACTTTTTTCATTATAGGTACCATCGGTTTCCTCGCTTGCTTCTACTTTGTATACAAAATATATGGTGCTGTTAAAGTTGACTAATCGAGAGCAGTTCATAAAAATGCGTATTATTATTTATTATGAGAAGGCTCTTTCGTTTTGTTTGAAAGAATTCAAAATGGGAAGTGGGTTGGTATAGAATGAAGAAAGTTTTGTTATTTATTCATTTAACTGACATTTAACTGCATTGCCAATGGGCACACGACGTCGGATCGACGTCGAAATAACGTCAAACCGACGTCGCTTACTACTTTCAACGTTGATCGGACGACATGTGTCAGTTGGTTTTGCACTTCGTGTCTGTTTATTCATTTTGTCATTGTATTTTTGCTAGCGTTCCTGGTCTTATGCCTCAGCTTGGTGAAAGAAACCATTAGTCGAAATACTCAAAATGAAAGCAATAATCAAAAAGTTATTTTTGAGATTAGCTCAGGAAATTAGTTATTTCTCGCCATTTAGATTGAACAAAAATCTGCCTAAATTTATTCAGTTGTGAAAAGGCCTGAATCCCTCTTCATACATCAAAATTCTCCAAAGGTATACAGTTTCGAAGATGAGAACAAAGAATGACTGTGGAGGAGTGATTTTTGTAGCATACTTGAAGGTATGCTCAATCTCTCCTCCACAGTGAGTATTTACTCTTATTTCCAGGACTAGGTATATTTATTTAAATCAGTTTTCGAAATAAGCGCCGATAATCGCTACGAAGGAGTGATTTTCAAGCATAGCTTCGCGCTACAATGTCTAAAGCTATGCTCAATCCCTCCTCCATAGTGATCGCTTACTCTTATTTCGATGATTGTAAATGTTGTTTATTGTAAAGCTAATTGTTAGATGAGTAAATTCGACATTTCCCTGTGGAGGAGAATCTTTGGAGGCTAATTTGTAGCCAACAGGCTGCTAATTAGTCTCCAAAGATGCTCCTTCGCAGAGAAATGCCGACGTGAATTCAAAAGCCTGCACTGTGGATATTTTCAAGCATAGCTTCAGGATTTGTAGCCAGTTATTATTTCGATTTAAATGTTTTTCGTTAGCATTTATTTTGTGTGTTAAATCCCTACTCTTATATCCCACAGAGAAAATGCACCAAGGACGTTCAAATTTCCTTGAAAGTGCTGAGTAAAAATAACGACTTATTATTCAAGTGAAAAATTACTGATGCTCAACAAAAGGGTGTAGTGAACATTGCACGCCCTTGCAACGTTGAGATGTATAATTAATATTCTCTTCGAAAATATATAGGATTGAAAATAGGGATTCATGCTGTTCAACGGAAGGGCGTTGATTATCACACACTCATATAGCGTTGAAAAACATATTTTAATTCTCTATACATTGGTAAAAGCCTTGACATGACTGTCGAATATCACCTGCGAAGGAGCGGCGTTTTTTTTAATATATGGTTATCAGGTGCCAAGTCGAAAACTATACTTCTCCTCCACAGGTGATGTCCAGTAGTTATTCCAAAGATTCGAGAAATGTAGAGGGATCTTTAGATTTAAAGATTATGTTCGTATCACTTAGTATTTAATCGTATTTTTTTTACTTACAAGCTTCCAGTGTTTTTTTTCTCCGTAGGAGTTTTAAGTTGTTCTAGGTAACTAAAAACACTGGGAATTAGCTTGTTTGGGTTATTATTGTTTATTATTATTATTACTCGTTTGTTTTCTTTTTCATTTGTGTGGCCATATTTGACGTTGTTCCAGCGTCTTTACTGCTGACTTTAGACAAGTTTTTTCCCACTGTGATAAACCATGACTTCGAAATCTTATCTTGTCAAGTTTTTGAGTTGAAATAACTATATGTGCGAAGAAGGGTGTTAAGTCCACCTGCATTAATCTGATTGGCTGCGAAAAACCTTGACAATTAACAGGGTCGCTGGCTCATTGCTCTCAGAATTTATTATTACAAAGTGAAATTAAAGAGGCAGTCTTTATCTCTTCATCCAGGTTGATTATTTTGCAAAACATTTTCCCCCGAAAGCCAGAAGAAGACATTTCATTGGTAGAATTTGACGTCACATGTTCTACTAATGAAGTGTCTTCTCCCCGCATAGTTAACCTGTGTAATTAAAACCAACCTTTATTTAGATCAGCGTTTTCAGATGGTGTTGTTTTTTTCTATAATATATGATGTAATATTTCATTTAGTTCGCACTTTTCTGTAAAAAAAATAGCCAGTGGCATTAATTATTCTGTGTTCTTCTGTGAACTATAAACTGCGATCTGCACCTCATGGCGTTTAGTCAAACTTCCCGTTTTATCTGTCAATTTTCTTTATCGGACTATTCCCTCTTGACGCGACCTTGGGTGTATTAATTTTAATCTTGACGAAATCAATGGTTCGCGAAAATTAATACATACATTATCTCCTACTTTACGTTGTTATAGCCGTGGTAACACTCTGAGAAAATTATGGCTCCGGTTAGGGCAAGAGGATTCATATTCAGAATGGGAAGAAGATCGGAATGCCTTCAATTTATTTACTTTTTTCCTGCCCTCATTTTATTTGTGTAATAATCTAGCAACGAACTATCTGTGTTTCGTTTTAGTACTGTAACAATCGCGATTATTACTACACGCGACGTAAAAAAGGTAAATTCGCGAAAATTTGTACACGCGAAATTAAATACTCGCGAAAATTAATACACCTGAACTGAGCTCTAAGTAGCCTTTCTGTCGCTCTGAAAGGGAAAAGGTCGCGGAGAGGGGGCAAATCACAAGAGTTTCGATTTCCCGATTGATTCTGGTAAATCTACAACTACAGTCTAGGATCTAAGTAAATTTTAAACTTTGCAAAGCATCCGATGAGCATGTGTGTCACTTGAAATTGTTCCAAGGAAGAAATGGTCATGCCAAAATCTTTAAGGTATAAAATTACACAGGTACTTCCCGCCGTACTTGTCGAGAAATTTAGCCTCGAGATTCACATCGAAATATAATACCCGCATTTTACGATTTTATATATAAGGGAAGAAATTGCGGACAGAAAACTTCGTGAATTTGGCTCGAATGAAATTCCCGCGAAAAATTTGATTTTCAGCAATTAGCGAAATTAAAAAAAAGTATGTTGAGAGAGAACAAAATCCCCCTTTTTGACTCGAAAACTTGATTTGATTTCGTTTTTCCGTTATAAGAAGACTCCCCACGCTGTTTTTTCCCCTGAATAGTAGAGACGTTACAAAAAGCAGGGGAGTATCTAATGTCGTTTACAAATGAAAGGATGGATTCTGATGATTCCGATTGAGGAGAAGATTTCGATGGAAAAGTTTTACGAAAAGTTAACAAGTGGCCATAATGTGTATGTATTGGAAAACAATTTTGACCCTGATCTGGAAATTTTAGATTCTGTTATATTCTTCAGGTGACATCACTTTCAAACAATGTAATGGCTAACGGCCAGTTTGAAAGTCACTGTGGTTTGGTAATATCTTTTAGTCATTATATCTCTATTCTGGGTGGACCTTCTTATGTATATACTTTAGATGATAGAGGATATACTCCTACTCTAAATCAGCCAGTGAAAGTTTAGGATCAAATTCCCGAAAACAGCAATTTTTTTATCGTCGATTATACATTTTTCTACCTCAGAAGATCACATATAAAAATTTATTAGTTTGAAAAATAGTAAGAGAAGGCTATAGACCCCTGGTGTGAGAGGGCCTGTGGTTATAAAGAAATGGGCCTCCTGTATTGAAATCTTCATAAGGACATCAGAAGTTGAAACAATTAAGTTACAGCCTGTAAGAATGTTTTTTATGGATTCTAGAACCTCGAGGGAGCACACAGGTTGCCGCATGAAACTTTTGCATTAGTTTTTATTTTTAACCCAATCTTTCAGTCTACCACACCATAATTGGAAATAAATTCGCCAAATATTTGGAACTTTCGCGAATAGATGATTTCCTAATACTTGGTGGGAATAAACTTTCGCGAATTGAGGAAATACTTTCACGAATAAGGAGGAAATACACGAGAAAATAAAACATTTGTGCAAGAAATTCATTTTACGATAAAAGATTTAGACCTGTTAGATATGTTCAGCGACGATGTAACCCTTGTAGCATTTCACTTTTTTCACTTTCTTTTTTTCTCTCCTTAAAGTATTTTTACAGTAGCACACCCGACAATATCAGTTTTAGTGCTTGCGGGGATGCGTCTATCCTGTACTATTTGGTGTATGTGTCTTTGTTTGTAAACAAAAATTCTTATGGAAAAAGAAAAAGGTTTAGATCTCTTTGTCAATACATTTCGCGAATGACTTATTCACGACAATTGGCAAGAAAAACTTTCGCGAATGGTAATTGTGACATATTTGGCGCCAACAAATTTTCGCAAATTTTTTTGAAATTCACGAAAGCTTCTTCTCGCAATAGTTTCTTCTCTTAAAGTAATAAAATTGGATTTTTTTTGTTAAGATTTTGCAATATCTGAGTTTACAAGACGGATGAGAGAAGAAGAAACGTTTGATCAAAATACTTCATAGCATTGATTTATTGCATCTTTAAAACAAATGAAAGAAAACTCCCCTCTCTTGACCATGTTCATGAGAATTTAGCAGAGAATTTAGTTTGCAGAAGAAAAAACTTAATTTCTTCCTTTCAAGTAAACATGGTCAAAAACGGCAAAGATATATTACATAGACTTCTTTTTGTTTCTACATAAAACGTGCCTAAATACCAAAATTACGTCCTTTGCAAGCCTGAATATAACTGCTGGACATCACCTGTGAAGGAGTGTTTTGAGTATAGTTTCAGCTTTATATTCTGGCAGTCTTTTGCCTTTCCAGGGTTTTGGAAAATCATCAAGTATAGTAAAATCATCAAGTATAGTTAGTTGTGAGAACCTGAAATAACCGCCAAATAACCGCCAAATATCACCTATGGAGGAGCATCTTTTCAAGAAAAGTTTTCAACATTCAACTAAAATAAATATACCGTATTTACTGTAATAAGCGCCCTCCCTATAATAAGCGCCCCTCTCCAATAAGCGCCCCCTTTGATACGA
>JAULBZ010005298.1:0-13586 GCA_032360805.1 Neoturris breviconis | reverse complement strand
TACATTGATGGAAATACTAGCTAATTAAGTAAGTATATAACATTAATTCTAAGATAAACAAAGGAAGCCATTGCAGTGTCTCCATGCTTAAAACGATGAATCTGGTGCAAGATAAGATAAGATTAACAATAGCACTTAGATAAACTTAATAAGTGATTAGCAAAAGTAGCTAGCTAAATAAATTTAGGCTATTGAAGGGAGACCATCACTAAGCAAAAAATGCTGAGCACTAGGCAGGCCACCAAGATAACCAAGATAAGCACAAACACACAATATATGGAACAGATATAGAAAAAAATGCTGGCAAATGCAGGACAAAGATAGGTCAACAACATATACCCTTAAAAAGTCTAAAAATTCTGGCAACCAATATGTCTGCACAGAGGTGATCAAATCAATAGTCAAATTGTCCTTTACTGGTGGAGAGTGGTGTTTAGCTACACGCACACTTTTTTACACTGTGTAGCTACACACTTTACACTGGTGGTCGCCATTTCTTTGTGACGAAACAGCTTAGAAAAGTTACTCTTTTTGGAACACTGGCAGTGACTTACGTATGAATGTATGCTGCAGTGTCTCAAAAAGGGTTACGTTTTTATAAAGAGCAAACCCTCTCTTTTATATTACTCATGTTTTTTATTGTCTTAAAGTGGCAGCTAGAGATCTCTACCACTTTTAACAATAAAACCACAGGTAATAAAACGGAGGCATATAAATAACACAGATTAAGAACACACTCCACATGCGCTCAGATACTGGACTAATTTAACAAAAACAAAACAGAGTCTGGGTGTACAACACACAAAAGACGACAAACACTTTTTAAGAATAAACTATATGATTTTGTTAACGTTTGGTCTGACTAAATTGTGAAAAAAGCGAAGTAAAGTTTCATTATGTAAAAGAAATAACGAGCTGACTGTTGTTGTCAGATTGTCGTTGTGACTATTTCTCAGGCTTGTTTGCGTGGTGTAGCTAGGTAGAGAGGCAACCAGAGTTTTTTGTTCAGCGACTTGCCTTGTTCATTAACGCAATCTTTTCAGGCAAAAATGAATGAAGTAAAATCCAGTTAAGTATGTAGCACAGTAAGAAACTTCTATGAACCAATAATCAACCATTAACAACAGATAAATTCGTCATGCATGTATAAAAATATTGTACTACTGGTCGTGCTTTGCTTTCCTCTATGTGATCAATCAGACACGGACTAACTATTAATGACCAATCGTTAATTTATGCGATCCAGATGATAATTATTCAACATGGCAGACTGACGTATAGTTTAACTCTACGGGGGAATGTAAGTTATGTTTACATTTATCAATACAATGATGATTTGTGTTTATGTTTACTTTTTATTTGCACAACAAGTTTCAGTTATTTCTACATGTATACGTAATGACGATAAGAGACACGCGCAAATCACTCCATTCTCAATATAATAACTATCGAGGAAAATATTTTAGTATTTGTTTTCCTTGTTCAAATCACACTAGAAGCCGAATCGGCTTGAAAATCACACCAACTTGCTAAAAAATAATGATATTCCAAATACATCGTCCAAGTATCAAAGTTTTGCGCAACAATAAAACAGCAAGAATACAAATGTATCCCCGATTCTATCTTTGCGTTCACACTCTGTTTCAACTTTTCAGACAATAAACACCAAAGAAAAAACTAGATATATTTTCCTATAAAGCTGTTACAGAAATTAAAATATAATAATACTCTACAAACCAGTAGCAGATACTTTCATTGACCTTCGGAATTCTGGTATATAGACAAAACTGCGCCTGAGTGCTACTGCTGGGTCAATTTATGGTGATTGAAGGTCTCCTTGAGGCATTATCAATTTTTTAAATAAAAGTTAAGCATGATTCCTACTGTTCCATAAAATAAAGATCAAACGGCAATTTTATTTTTTTAATATTATGCACAATCAAAAGAAAACCCCACTATATAAGTTATCTGGAAAAAAATTACGTTATAATAATGATTTACATAATTCACACTATAGATTTCATCCCATTTCTTTTAAAATCTAGAGATAGATAGAAAATAATGAATACATCCCATTGGAGCTATGTTCACCGTGTGACAGCTATCTTGTTTGGCCCAAACATTTTCCGTTTTCAGAGAAAAGAATTGCTCGTTTTGACATTTCCTGATATTTTTGGACTCTGAAATTTTATTGACCAAATCAACCAATCCGCACTTTTTATACAATATAACATTACATTACTTACCGGTTTATAGCTCTTGATATTGTGTTTATGATCTAACGCACATTCCATCAAACAACGATGATAGCTAAGACATATTACTATTTTTACGATCAATGTTTATTTAATATTTACCATTGTGTGTGTGACGTTTAGAGAGGGCTTATGGAATGAGGTATGATGAAACAGTTACGGATTTAAGGTGAAACAAGGATATAAATAAATGTAAAAACGAGTTTAATTATTACTGTGAGCCTAAACTTTGACTTTAAGACCTTAAAATCCTATAATGGTTGGGTAATCAGTAAGAAACTTTGACTACTATGAAACTACGAATTGAAAACATAAACAAATATTCTTTATAAAAAGGTCTTACCAACCCACGTTTACTTCTTGCGCTATCTTTTTAAATTCTTGAGAAGTCAACCATGCAGATACAGCGTAATAAAAGACAAGCAAGCATCTAGGGACTGTGTATTCCCATATATGACGTTGTAGGGTAGAGTGTAGAGTATATATATAGTCTTTCACCTTGTAAAGGCCAAACGACGTCGAAATTTAAGTTGTTCTCGCAATCCAGGGTGTCTCACACTAGGGCGCAAATACTGTCTAGGTATAATCACGGACAAAATTTCTTAGACCCTCCTACCCTCCTAACCTATGACTATGTATATAGTACATAGTGCAAATAAACTTGAATATTTAATATGAATCTGTGCAGAAGTGTGTTAGGTCGATGATCTTGCAATAGATTGGTTTCTTTGGTAGAAAGAAACCAATCCATTGCAAGATCATTGACGCAGTACTTCACATTAGTTCACAGTAAAGACGCCTAGAAAGCGTTTTCAACGTTGTTTTAGCGTCTTTACTGCGGTCTTTGAGCAAATCTTTGTCCATTGGGATGGTACTGTATATAATGTCCGGTTTACATCACATATACAGTGAAATGTTTGTCGAGATGCAATGGCGCAATATAGTCATGGCGCAATATAGACATATACACATCCCAATGGGCAAAAAAATGTTCAAAGTCCGCAGTAAAGACGCCAGAGCAACGTTGAAAACGTTGTTCTACCATCTTTACTGCGGACTTTGAACATTTTTTTGGTGACTGGGATTGCATACGTGACAGCCTCATTAGAAATATTAATTGACAATAATGGAGTCAGGATTTATGAACCAGAATCGGAAATCCCGAATAACCCGAAAATAATGACATAAAAGCTTCTAACTCCTACGCGTCTTTTAAAGTAATTATAAGTTTCTATTATTTACTGAAACAAGTCATAATGAACGATAATGATGCTTATATGAATACATTAATAAAATCCCAATATTGTCCACCCGGGAATATAGAATATATATTCCAGATTGCAAAAAGTTGTTCAAAGTCCGCAGTAAAGACGTTCGAGCAAGTCTTTGCCCACTAGGGCCATGTGATGGACTTGTCAGAAGGCTAGTCCACTCTCAGGTATTGCATAAAGTTATAAAAGAACATGAATGGACGTTTGAGTTATAACAATTTACTCTTGCTTTGTCTGAATTATATTCCTTCCAACACACGGTATTACTCGTAAAAAAATCATCAAAGAAAAAGAGTCTGGAAACGAGGTTTAGTTGAAAAAATAATTGTCAGCAGACAAGGATTCCCTTTGGAATATATTAATCACCTATTAGTTGTAGATTATTCTTGAGAGAATCAAGCAAGTATATAGATTCTAATATTCTTTTTCAAGCGAGCTCGTCATCATTGTTACCCTACATAAACCGAACGGGAAGTGATGATGACGTGTAATCATAATCATTAGATAGACTATGACCTAATTAAATTACAGTTAGCATGAAGTATGAAACAAGCGCATGTCTCGCCGATAAACTTAACTTACCTAATCAGTGCATTCGAATACTGTTTAATATATCTTGACTTTTAATAATAGAGGAAGTCGATACTTGTTAAACAAGAAAAAATAATAAATTAAAAAGGTACTGGGAACGAGCTTGTATTTTAAAATATTTTTGGTGTATTGGTGTAATCCGAAGAAGAAAAGAAGTTTATAGATTCGTATATCGATTTTCATGCGTCAAGTATGTCATGTATCCATCAACCTCGTACCCAGGGCTTCTTGACTTTTTTGACTTTCGTCGGCGCTTTCCATTTTTCAAAAAAGTTAAGAAGCTTTGGGTACGAGGTGGATGTATCCATATGCACCTATATGATATGGCAAAAAATGCAACAATTTCCGTATACTGACTATCTATTAATTTATATGGTAATACGCAATCCATATATGGAGTGATATGAGAGTGTATCTCGGTAATCTTTCAAGACTAAAAGCTCCGAGGTATCAGTTCAAAACTATCCATCTATTGTAAGGGCTGATTTTCATTTGGCTATTTTTTTTTGTCGTGCACTACTTTTATCGAGGACTTTTTTAACTGGGGATGCGCGAATGAGATATTCCATTCTACCTACACCAAAACGCCACACATTTCACTCATCCAGAGAAACTTCTATAAACTTTGGACATTTTAATCAAACTATAAAGTCGCAAAAATGCAAACCACTTCATACCGGAGTTTTAGGGACCATCTGAAAATTAAAGTCTGCAGAGGAGAGTACTGAGTCAATGATCTTGCAATGGATTGGAAGAAACCAATCCATTGCAAACTCATTGACCTACTGCACTTCTGCACAGATCCATTTTTGTTGAATTTTGTCAATCGTAGTTGAAATGTTGAGATGGGCCCTATGGTTTTGAAATTTTGTCAAATTTTACAGTTTGAGTTTTTTGTCTTATGATGCGTCCAGCTGGGATGGTCTCAAATAAGGCCACAACAGTGTAAAAAACAACTGAATAACACCAGTGAACTTGTTTAAAGTTCGCAGTAAAGACGCTAGAACAAATGTTTTCAATATTATTCTTAGCGGCTTTACTCTGACTTTGAACAACAACAACAACAAACGGGAATCGGACGAAATCGGAATAACACAAAGCTAGATACCAAATCTTCTATATAGCGAACAACATTGAGGTTTGTTTTTTTGCAAGCATGTTTGCAAGCAAACTTATTTTGGAAGCTTATGCCTGATTTTCTTTGTTAGATTCGTTGGGGATTCGCTTAGAAAACCAGTACACCAAACGACTTCAACTTCGTTCCCTGGTAACGAGGTTGGTATATAGTAGGCTATTATATAAATTTGCGATTCATGTTGCCGGACCTTATTTACGGGATAATGTAAGCCGGACCTATTTCAGAATGCTTGTCACTACTCTCGAATGCCTGCATAAGACGGTTTAATAATCTATCATAGTTTTTTCTATTTTTTCAGTAAAAGTAGTTTGGTTTATTATAAGAGGCATTTTAATTCCGTAGTGTGCTTTTTAATCAAGAAAATTTCTGTCAACGTCAAAATCAGGCTGATGCATATAACGAGAAAAGCCTGTTTCTTCCGTAATACTGACGTATCATACTCACGCTCTCATTATTTCGTCATAATCCTCCGATTATATAATATGCGATGCAAATCAAAATAATTGAATAAATTAAAAAACTCTAGCATGAATTATCTTAAAATATTTTATGCATAAATTAGTAAGTCTGAGTCTCACATTAAGTCTCTGACCACACCACGTTGATTTCTCTTAATATTATAAATGTTTCTATAACTCCCACCAAAACAATGATGTTCGAGGAGTTCTAGCGTGTTTACTACGGACTTTGAACAAGTTTTTGCCCACTGGGCGATTGGGAAATTTATTATTCTTTCGTAGAAGCAACATCATAAAAAAACGAGTTTCTGTGGTTTCTACTTCGTTTTTTTTTGCGAAACAAAACAAAAATTCCTTGAAAAACATATTGTTCTGGTTTATCTTTGTTAATACCTTCTCTGCATGAGAATGAGGCTGGCTTTGTGTTTTTAATGTTTCGTGTAAAAACAGTTTGCTAACAGTACGTCATGCAGTGATCTAAAACTTGGCCCCCAGGACTTTTTCCCCAGGATGAAAACTGACTTAGACATCAAGAGAAAAGAAGCCCTGGGGAGAACGTTGGCGTCTCTGCTCTCCCCATTTATGAAAGAGAAACGTATTTTTTGAGAGACAGATGAAGCGACTGGGGACAAAATTGCAAAAGCCTGGAAGAAAAAAATGAAATTATAAATGTGGTTAAGGTGGTCCTACCACGTAGTTAAAAGCATATTAATATGCTCGGACAATATTTGCTGGGAATCGAAATATATGCAGATCAGCAAGGAGTGTTGTGAACAAACTAGGATATAAAGCTATAAAGCCTGAAGCATTATTCAAAAGACCCACCTCCACAATGATTATTTTTCTTTTTATCAAACAATGGTCGGGACCGTCTCAAAAATAAAATCTACTCAGGATAGTCAATGATCTTGTAAGCTCATCCTAACACACTTCTGTACAGATTCATTTTTGTTGATTTAACCCTAACCAAAAAGTTGGTTGTGGAGTGAAATTTTAAGATGGTCCCTCACACGAAAGAAAACATTCGATATAACTTCTCCTCACTCAGGAATAGACAGTACAACAATCTTAAGGAAGAGTGGAGATCCGCCTTTACTCCAATGACATTTTCTTCTTTTTGTCGCGCGCTGGAAATTCAGCACGTGCAAAAAAAGTTGAGAGTAAGTGAATAACTGATATTAGGGAGATGATGTTGGTATTAGGGAGATAACATATAAACACACATCAAAATTAAAATCACAGAGAAATATTTTTTTACAAATAAATGCTATAGTATACAAAATAAAAATAACAGCTAAAACCCTGGAGATGAGGTTATTTCCCAATAATAAAAAAACTTGTTCAAAGTCCGCAGTAAATAAGCGAGAACAATGTCGTTCGACGGTGTTCTAGTGTCTTTCCTGCTGACTTTGAACAAGTTTTTGCCTACTGGGTTATTTATCTACTTTGGAGAAGTGAGGTAGGATGGATTTAAAACCTCCTTGATCTATCTTAAGATTTGATATTTACAACTCCTCAGCTTGGAATGTCGTATTTTTAATTTTATTTATTCATTGATTCTGCCCATACTAGGCTAGAACATTGTTCTAGTGTATTTACTGACTTTGAACAAGTTTTTGTTCACTGGCTTATTTGAAAAACCATAAAGTATTAAATATCAGGTGTATTATGCGGGATTAAACCATCTAGTTCCCACCTTACTTATTAATGAATGTAAAACAAACCCAGTACCAGCCTCGTTCTCAGTGTTCAAAAAGACAAGAAGCCCTGGGAACGAGGTTGACCCAGTACACAAAAAATTGTTGTTCAAAGTCCGCAGTAAAGAACAACGTTGGATTACGTTTTGGCACTTGGTAAAAGTGTCATCACAAGAGGGTCATCACAAGAGCAATATTCGCAGAGAAACGTGCAGATTCAGCGATATCACTTGATATTACTTTCATCTACAGAGTCTTGTTCGAGTAATAAAAACGAAACATCTGCGGTGCATTGCCACATTAAATTCGAAAAAAATAACCTTACTAATGGTTATTTTGCCTTCCGCAATACCGATGCGGAGGAGAGTGCATTGAAATAAAACTCTTACTCTCAAGTTTAAAATTATTTTAAGAACCGACCCTAAACATTCCCTCGCATTATAACGAAATAAAAGAAAGCCTAGAAACACTATAATCTATGTAAAAGGATAAACGAACACATTGAGTATATTTCCTTTTTCGCTGTTAAAAACCTCAGGGTTTCGAATAGGACGTGTGTGTGGTCTTGTGCTTTGAACAGAACAGAAACAGACGTAAATTTTACAAAGTTCGTGTGCTTCGTTTATATTAAAATTCTATAATACAAGGAACACGAAATTCAATATTCGTATTCCGTTTACTACGAACCGTTTTAATTAGAAATTTGACAATAAACACGAACAGATTTAGTACAGACTATTAAGAAACTTCTGTTCTCTTCCACGAAGTTCCAATGTTTCACTTCCAAGTTTCGGTCCCTTACGTTCCTAGAAAAAAGTAATAAATTATATAAAAATTAACAAATTATATAAGACCTTATACTTTGTTTTCATAACCAATCATATCCTGACCATAAGAGAATGTACTTGGCTATACGATAATGTATACTAGGCGTTAAAACGTCTGCAGTCTCATAACTACCTACCCGGCCGGCAAAAACATGTTTAAAGTCAGCAAAAATATCCTTGTGTGAACGTTGTTCTAGCGTTATTTTGCTGACTTTGGACAGGTTGTTGCCGGCTGGGTAGTGAGCAAAAACTTGTTTAAAGTCAGCAGTAAAGACGCTAAAACAAAGAAAGCGGAATGTTCTAGCGTCTTTATTGCTGACTTTGAACAAGTTGCTCGCTGGGTATAACGGAAGACGATCGAATACACCGGTAAATAAAACTACCATGTTTATATCAAAATTAATCGAAGCCTAGATACGGAATGTTGTAAGTTTTTAATGGGGTTGCGTAGTTAGTCGTTAACTTCAGATAGGATATCGCAATGTCTTAATGCAAATGATATTTGTAAAGTAATCCAGACAGACTGATAAAATTTCAAATGACACAACCTCGCTCCCAGGAGTTCAATTTTATTCTTAGTGGGCAAAGACCTGTTCAAAGTCAGAAGTAAATACGCTAATACAACATTAAAAACGTTGTTCCAGTCTTTATTGGTTGTGGACTTTGAACAAGTTTTTTGCTTGCTGGGTTACGTCAAATCTGTTGTCACCATAGAGTTTTTAGCAGGAAAAATACTTGAAACTAGGTTATAGATAGCATCAAACGTGTAATCAACTTTTAACATTAACACTCCAAATTCCAAATTTCAGTCATTTGCCAGTGGGCAAGCCAACTGGGCAGACATTTCCCATCTAAACTATCATAATTTCCTATCAAAAACCTGCATCTAACTATGGTAGCCACAACTCAATGGGCACATTTTGCTCAAAACAACTAACCAGTGGGCACATCACACTCGAAACAGTTTTGGGCTATTGTGACTCAGCGGGGAATATTTCGAAATATAAATATTAATCGTTCACTGATGCTAAGGCGAGATTCCCTACGTAAAATATTAACGAGACAGACAATAGTGTAGTCGTCATAGTACCCATTAGTTACTATCGTAACCAAAAGTAAATTATTTATTTGTTTTTAACACCTCAAAAATATTCATAAAAATATCAGACTTTTCGCGTTTTCGCGTTTCTTCCATAATTACTTTCTATAACATCTGCGTCAGCAAATATCGCGGAAAATGGCAAAATTCACGACATTCTACGTACTAAAGGTGTATTCTCACTTACGCGATATCTACGAAAGACTTTCTTTTTTCAAATGGGCAAAAATTTGTTCAAAGTCTTTGCTGCTGACTTTGAACAAGTCCTCTGGAAAACCAGACATTGCGCATGCGTAAGTAGAAAACTAATATCTTAAACTAAAAATAAATATAAAACAATGGTCACACCTGGTCACACGTAGATTTTTATGTTTCCTCCAAATAGAAAAGCGGTTTTCCTGATTAAAATTTTCAGGACAAATGTGATCATAAATTTTGAAACACCCTATGACGTCATTCGGACGACGCAATATGAGTACGTACCTCAAATTAATTAGACACCGGGATTAACAACGTTAAATATCTAGATTTTTGGATTACATTTTAGCGACATAAAAGAATCCGAATCAATATAGTAGTGGGCTTGTTCAGTTAGCAGTAGTCTGGGTCTGCTCTGAATTTTTGTAAGTTCAAGGAAACACTGATCAGATATTACAGGGGGTTAAAATTAGACGTTAGATTAGATGTTTGAACTATACCATGGACTCTTTGAAATACGCCAGCTAGATGCGACTTTTAACATACCCGATCCCCTTTGACCATTGCCGTGTTCTGATTAACTGGGATGTAGCATGGTGGTTCGAAATTAACGTGTAACCTAAAAATCTAAGCATTTTATCCCCTTTCTTTCTCCTTTACCTCTCTACTGAGCAACTAAAAATAGAAAATGATAACAATCTTTTGGGAGATAAGTTATAATATATACGTGAAAAAACTGAATTTGGGAGGATCCAACAAAAGGCTGGACTCCTTGCTACCATGTGTATTAATATTGATCTGATTATTTTTAAACCATAGAAATTTAAATTAAATGCATAGAAAAATGAAACTGTGCAGAAGGCTGTTATGTCAGAGAGTTTGTAATTGATTGGCTCGATCTTCCAATCATTTGCAAGATCGTTGACTCTGTACTCTCCTCCTCTGTGAACAAAAGTCTATAGATGGTTCCTTGCCACAACTATGTATAGGATACCATAAAGTAGCATCGTAATTATTAAAGAGAATACCAAACATATCTCAAAATAAATATATAAATAACTCACAGATTATATAATGGTAGCAACAAATTCTAAACTAATAACACAATTAGGACATTCCAGAATATTTTCAACAAATTCCAGATCAAACACATAAAATCAGATCATTCCGGGATAATAAATACCGGTAGGCAAAATATAAAGGCCGTTTTCCACTTCAGAAAATTTTATACTGAACGGAAAAGAAACGAAAAAATTATAGACTGAGTACTGAGTACCGAGTCAACGATTGTGCAGTTACATTTTTGCTGAATTTGGCCAACTTAAGTTTTTTTAAAGTTACCAAAAAGTGTGGTTAATTCGTGACAAAAGCCAGATCAAGACATTCCGTTGGTAGAAATTGACGTCACACCTCGTAAAAACACGCACGTACACGAATCGATAACGGCTATACACTATATCAGCACATGAGAAACACGCACTTGGCTAAACTTTAAACTGCATGCTTAAAGGCATTCGGTTAAACTTTAAACTATATGTTTCCCTTTCTATATAAATGTCATCATTCACGAAGTGTTTGAAGTAAACGTACCGAATTATTTCAAAAATGTCGAGTATATTATTCAAATGATTAATAGATACTTGTCACTTCCTATGCGTTCCTACTTGAGGTAGTCGTGGTTTATTTACGTAATATTCAGTACACATTTAGAGTACAATCTGGTCACTTCCTATGCGTTCCTACTTGAGGTGGTCGTGATTTATATACGTAATCTTCAGTACACAATTAGAGTACGATCTTGCTGTCAGATTAGGGAAGAAACCAACCAATAGCTCAGTGAGCACACGGCGACCAACGTCAAAAATACGTCGACGTCAAAACGACGTCTTTTCGACGTTAATACAACTTCGCGTGTCGGCAACAAGGAGCAAGTTAGTTGCTATGTAACTCTTCTTCGAAGTTAATATTCAAACTTTGACGTTTGAAATAATTCTGTACGTTTACTTCAAACACTTCGTAAATGATGACACTCATCTTCGAAGTTAATATTCAAACTTTGACGTTGTTTTGACGTCAATCCGACGTCGTGTATCCAAGGATGGCGGTTATGATGATTCGCACGTGGCAAACAGGAACTTGCTGTCATGGTGTGTTAAGTTATAAACACAAGTAAACCACAGAATGACAGAAAATGATTAAGCACGAACATTTATATAAACAACACAAAACTTGTTTCGAAAAAAAAAACTAGCTTACGTTCATACACCTCTGTTCAAGGGACCGTCTTAAAAATAAATTTTACGGAGAAGCCTACAATCCTACAATGGATTGGTTTCTTTCTACCTCGAATATCCATCCATCTCTCGATATTTAAAAATCCCAAGATTTTGATTTTTACATGGCATGCGCACTGGCATTCAAACGAATACCGACAAGAGCCAATTATATTAACCAAGCTGATTGGTTGAATATTTTGTTTATGCTTTTCGGACGGAGATAAAGTGAGACCCGTATCCAGACATTTAAATGTCTGGTAGAATACCTTGTCAGGAGAGCAGAACTACGCCACAAAGAAGAGCATGTCAACGAGCTTGCAATTGATTGGTTTCTTCAGTACAAAGAAACCAATCCGTTGCAAGATCATTGACTCAGTACTCTCCTCGGTAGATTTTATTTCTGAGACGGTTCCTTAAATATCCTGCAAATACAATGTTTGTTATGCTTAAATACAGTACCCAGTAGACGAGAACTAGGCGTTAGTTAGAACAACGTTGAGATTAATGTATAAAAATAACTTAAATTCCTGAAAAGAACTAAAACAGTCCGATTTATTTACTTTACCTGATTTAATAAAATTCATCACTTAAACGGACACAATAAAACCATAAAAGACTGTCTTAAAACGAGATTTACAGAATTTACCGAGATTGATTGATTTATCCGTATCAAAGAAACCAATCCATTGCAAGCTCATTTAGATATACCCTTTAAACCAAATGAGAATCCAGTGGGCGAAAACTAGTTCAAAGTCCACAGTTAAGACGATAGAACAACGTCGTTCGACGTTATTCTAGCGTCTTTATTGTGGACTTTAAACAGGATTTTGCACGAACTGAGAAGGTCCTCAAGGTTAATCTTGCTTATAGAGACTTGCTAATAAAATGTGATTAAAAAAACAAAACCATAGCTACAAAAATTTAAAATTTCATGCCAAAAATAACATAAATTGCCTACAAAACAATTGAGATAATAATCCCTTTTTCAGACTATTTTTTTTATTATTATAATTGTTATTATTATTGCTGTTTTCTTTTTGTCAGAACCTGACTAAATCTATGACTTGCATTAATATAAATACATTAATCTCGGCTACATGCAAGGAGGTTTGCTCTAATATTTACCTACTTAAAAATATGAAGGTTAAACACACCAAACAGTGTTTGAAATAGGAATAAATAATCGTTGCGGGGGAGGGCTGTTTGAACATCGCTTGAAGCTACGCTTACCACTCCCACACAGTGATTATTTGTTCTTACATTGACCTTTGGAATCGTGTAAATGTCTGCAAATCCAGTAGGCAAAAACTTGTTCAAAGTCAGCAGTAAAGACGCTTGAAAACGTTATTCTAGCTTATTTACTGCAGACTTTGAACAGGTTTTTGCCCACACTGGGTAAGAACTGTATCAACAATTTTATTCTTCCTCAAGTGGCGACCTCATAATTATGTTGGGAGGAGGAAGGTTGAAATCTAATCAATGGAATAATGATAGGATAATTCTCTTATCAAACTGACTAAATAATGGGAATTTAAGAGTCCTAATAATAATAGGAAATTAATAACCTTTTACCTAGAAATTCTTAGCTAAAAAAAGATGGCTCTCCCACAGTGACCATAATTGACTTCAATTACTTGGGTCTCATGTCAGGAAATGTTACTAATGAGTTAGTGAGGAATGAACTAATAAGGAACAACTAAATGTTATTAACTACTATTTTATATGTCAATTTCTACCAATGGAATGTCTATAATTTCTTTCTACATGTGCGCGTTT
>JAULBZ010005297.1:0-13587 GCA_032360805.1 Neoturris breviconis | reverse complement strand
AATGTACTTTTATGGAAACTAGTCGAATATAACTTACCTTTCATGACCCCTCTGACCCCCTCTGGCCCATGGACTAATAGTCCGAAAAACAGTAAGCCTTGAAAATTAAGATATAAAAATATTATTGCTCAGTGTTTGAGATTTTATAGTTTTAATTTTATTGTTATGGTATGGTTATGGTACGGTTATGGTACGGTTATGGTATGATTATGGTACGGTTTATGGGTTAACGTTGTGATTTGGGTATGTAAGTGCATGATATGGCTATAATACTTGGTCACTTGATTGTTTGTGGCCACATGAGAATTTTAAAGGCATAATGGCAGCAATATGATGACGTCATAGTAGCGTTATAGCGATCTTCCGATAATCGTACTTCCAAGTTTACTTTCGTACTTGGTCACTTGACAGATCTGGACATCCTTAAAAAGATGCAAAGGCTTAACCTTATGATGGTGTCATAGTGATATTACATTATATTATTTTTGAAACTTTTAGACCCTTAGATGTTCAGATCATCAGTTTTTGTAACTTATCTATTTATAGATTAGAGTTTATACATTAAAAAAATAAATAGTTTATGACAGCAAAAATCCTCCAGCCTGCATTTCTTGAATATAATTCTCACGACTTCTGGAGAAAAAACAATATATTTAGATTTGTATTTATCTCACAGAGTTTCTTCTACAAATAATAAGCAACAAAAGAAAAATGAAAAAAATAAAATTACAATCCAATGCAGTTTGTCAAACTAAATAATTTAGGGAAAAATATAATAACAACATTTAAACTTTGCGTGTGTTTTTCTGCCGGCATGCGATGTCATATAATCGTTAAAACAACGTCTTTTCGACGCTGATATACCATCGCGTATTCCCTGGATTGTGTTTAAATGTATGTTTAGAAAGTTAAGTAAAGGTGGATTCCCACTAGACAAATCCATTCGCACGAAGTCTAAATAAAACCAATACATTGGTTGAAAGTCGGATGATGTCGCTTTCAAACAACATAAAGGTGGATTACCACTAGGCAAATCCATTCGCACGAAGTCTAAATAAAACCAATACATTGGTTGAAAGTGACGTCATCTGTCGGATCTGTCGCTTTCAAACAACGTACAGGCGGATTACCACTAGGCAAATCCATTCGCACGAAGTCTAAATGAAGGCATTAGATTTGTTGAAAGTGACGTCACCTGACAGGTGACGTCGCTTTTAAACAACGTAGCTAATGGTTTCATTTAAAATTCCCACGAACAAAACTCGCCTTTTGGAAATCTGCCATATTTGTGACTTACTTGAAAGATGTTCCTAATGAATTCTTTCCGAGTTGTACATGGGGTGATACAACACATGATACTGCAGCTGAGTAACGCTAAATACAAATACCATAAAAGTCCGATATTATTCATACATAATAAAGCAAGGGCCTCATAAAGCTACATAAGAAGGCATTTATATGTTTCTTATGTAATTTTTTAAATAAACTCCTCATTTTGAACTACTTCACGGTCATTGTTTCGTTTTGGAGGTGGTCAGTTATTTTCACTATAATTTGACTATCTCCTAGAAATAGGTACCTTACCTGAACAAGATCCTAATGACAAGTAAGTAACAGTTGTTTTCCGACATTTTGTAAACTTTTCATGCGATGGATGAATATCGATAGTTTGTAGTGGACTTTGAACAAGTTTTTACTTTTTAAAACGTGCTCGTTTTTTATCGAAGGATCGAATATAACCACAACACTCTTTCATAAAAAGCATAATTTTATTTTCAAAATAATAAAAGTAATGCATGACACTAAGGAAGAGCCATGCCGTAAACTACATATGATATATTTTTGTAAGCTCAATTACATAATTTGTTACTCTTTATATTTCAAATGTTTTTGACATCAGCATTTTTTGCTATGACGTCATCGGAATTTCAAATTTCGTCAACTTTTTAAATATGTGTTCTATCAAAAAATAAAAGAATACGAACACTGGGAAATATTTTTAGTTTTCGGACAGAGTTTCAAGGATTAGTTAGGGATTAGTGTCCTATCTATAAATTTCCGATAGAAAATTTAGGTAAAAAACCCGAAATTTTTTAAAAAAATCTAGTTAAGCGGGGTTAAAAAAACCATAGAACGAATAGTTTGTAGCAATACCACAACCCAATCCTGAGAAGCATGTCCTTTTGACCGCCATGTTTGTTTGCTTTGACTTTGATCAACGTGGCGGTGTATTATCAATCTTATGAGATGGGATATCGTAAATAAACACGAGGCCTGATACGATTTTATGACATAAAATAGGACGAGTTGCCCGCAAAACATAAGAAGTGAAGGATTTCATTTTTAAAACACACTACTTTTTTTTAAAAAAAATATTATTTAGTGAACTTTTATATTTCACTTATTTCTAGTATAGTAATAAAGATATTACGAAAATTGTTAATATATCTTTTTCTATTAATCAGATAAAATCAAGACTGGGCACCCATCATGTAAGACTGCTGTACGTATATAGCCCTGGATCGTGTTTCCATACACGATAATACACAGTCCATATGGAGCTACACAGAGATCCATTAAAGGAGCAATTCAATTTTCCAAAGTGAGATGGGATGGGTGCTAAAACCATTTTTCAAAGCGATTTTAAATATTTACTCTACGTTTTATAGCATAGGCAACTTTTTGTTTATTCAAATACAATTTACAAAGTAGCTACAAAGATAGGTTTACAGCAAATGTTTTGTCGTCAAGTCATTTTTCCAAATTTAAATGATGTCGTCAAGTACTTCAAAACATCCGTCCAAACTTTATTTTGAGGGGGAGCTATCTTAAAAAAGGAATGGTTGGATTTTTAGAAGGGGACTAAGACCTTCAAAGACCTTCAGCAGTCTTTCACGATGTGTAAAGATTGATATTCACTACAGGAAAAATTTGCTGCTAAATGCAAAAGAAGATATTCGATTGGTAGAAACAGACGTCACAATCATGTGATGTCAATTACTACCAATGGATTGCCTACTTTTAGCTATCGCAGCGATTTATTTCTCACTCTTCGCAAAGGCTATGCTCACGAAAGACATAAACACGGGGTGCGTAGACAGCACTCTCTACTGTTTTCATTTGTTTTTATTTTTATTTTCTAGAGTTCACTCCATCGCTCGCAGGTAATGCTCTGCGAAAGAAAGTGTCTACTTCTGTTGAGGATACGAATAAATTTCCCACACAAGCTTATAAACTAAAAGTGTTAGGTAGGTATAGCAAATGGACTAAGAACAGGAGCAAACAGCATACCCACATCTCAAAAGCTGTAATTCAAAAAGTATAACTTCAACAACAACACTTGAAATGAGACGTAAAACGTCTGCTTTTGAATAATAAACTATTCTTTGCTTTGGTAGATAAACAGAGAAGAGTACTGAGTCAATTAACCTGCAATGGATTGGTTCTTTGTACTGAAGAAACCAATCCATTAAAAGCTGATGGACATGTCATAAGTGGGAACCAAATGGGCACACGACGTCATAATAACGTCGTAGCAATACCAAAACGACGTCGCGACGTCGTTTTGACGTTGTTGCGACGCCGTGTTCCGGTAGAGAAACATATCAGTAGAACTGAATATAAAATAAATAACTACCTGGAATAGATTTATAAAAACAATAAATATGAAACAGTTGTTTTCCAACATTTTGTAAACTCTTTCTATGATGGATGAATGTAGCATAATCACAAGTCTTGTTACTACATAGTATGTATGCTATTATGGTTAACTGGTACATCGTGCTTTTATTCACATATAGTTCTATATTTTGTATTGTTATAATCAAGGTGATATAAAGTTACGCAGGTGTAATAAATAAGTTCGAAAAAAACATTTTTCTCTCTAAATATGTATTTTGCTTTAAAAGATTTAACCAGTATGTTATCCCAGTGGGTGAGAGCTTGTTCATCGTCCGCAGTAATGAGACTAGAACAAAGTTTTCAATGGAATGTATATAAATGTCTACACGTGCGTATTTTCCATTCCGTGGAAAATATTCTGAAGTGGAAAACGGTCTTAATGCGGTTCGTGAGTTAAACATTGGAAACATGTTTTAGTTATATTAGAGTCGTGAGTACGATAGGAAAAACATAACTGTTCTGAAAAATAAGGTAGCTTTCCTGAAATCGACAGAACTGACAATTTTTTTCCCGTTTTTTTTTAACTTTTAAATGTTAATTATATGTTTCTATTTATTATAACAAAAGTATACTTTAAAATAAAACTAACTTTACATCTCAAAAATATTAGTTTAATATATTATTTATACACTATTAGTCAGTCATTTTTAGTTTTCTAGAGTAGCGGCGTTAATCCTCAAACCGTCCTTTATCTGAGAATTACCGTGAAAAATCACCAATTTGGGCCTAATAGGATAAGCGGATCCGAAGTTATACGGAAATCGCGGGTTAAATAGAATGATGAAATATATATATATATACAATAAAACCAGTGATATGCGAATGTGTGAGTATGAGAAAATGTACAGTTAAAAACACATTGTCAAATTAAATTTTCGTTATATTTCATAACTTCATCATATGTGTAATTAAAATGGCCTCTATGACGTCACTAGATTTGAAAATCATAATTCTCAAACACAAGGTATCAATTTGAGACTTGAATATTCCTTATGATATAAGAAGAGTGTCGTTAATTTTTCATACAAATATATTCAAAATGGTCCCTCCCTGCCCCGGCCCGTGACGTATTTTCAACTTATTTGCGTTGAAAAAAACGTCACGTGAACGTTGGGCTTATGATGTCATGTAACGATTTTTCAAAATGGTATTTCTGCTCAAGGTATGTATATTCGAAATTAACACCTATGACGTTATGAACGAAAATGGAAATTCATAGTTTCACTCAAGGTATTCATTTGAAACTTTTGAAGCATTGTTCCTTATGACATATAATGTCATGTACTATGCATAAAAAATATATTCAAAATGACCATCGGGGCTCCACTCATTCATTTGGAACTTTGTTCATTATAACAGAATGTCGTTAATTATGTCTCAAATACATGCCTTGAGTGGAACCACGATTTTCGAATTTCGTGACGTCATAGGGGTGCCATTTTGATTACATCATTTTAATAAGCATTACTTTTATAAGCATCATCAGGTTATATTCAGCGATCTTGAAAAATAACAAGTAAATCGCAAATGTGAATATACAGAAAGATAGAGCTCGTCCTAATAAGATGCAAATTTTGAGCTATTATTAGAGGGTAGGGATAAAATTTAAGTTAAAATTAAGCATCACTGAAGCTCAGCTGATAATTACTGATGCTTATAAAAAAATTGTGTACATATGTTAATGTATAATCATACGAAAAATCTAGAAAGTTTCTTGAGTGGAACATAGAGTGGGTCTACGATTTTCGACTTTCATGACGTCATAGGAGGTTTTCATTAAGGAAAAAAGAAATTTAGCAAAACAAAAAAGAAAATTTGTTGTTTCTTGTCTGCAAAATATATATTTTAAAAATTTGATCTGTAAAATATTATTTCAGACAGTGGTTACAAACGGCAGAACAGTGGATATATAGCTGATTTGATTTAACCCTATTTTGCACTTAGGGAGGGGGGATGGAGGTATTTCAAACATTTGCTTTTCCAAACGGCTAACCTAATTAACTTGAAATTTTAGGCCGGTGTCTATAATTTAGTAATGGTTTGAAATTTTTTCCGGAAATTTTAATTCAGAACGTGAGTAACCACGACATGATTTTGGTCCAGGGAACAAAAAAGAACTTACTTAAGAGAGAGAAACTATCAATTATTGCAAGAGTGTTGCACAAATTCTAAGGTTTTGAATAAAAAATGCTGACGTCAGCATAACCCGTGCATAACCCGTGCTGGCTTATTTAAGAAAGCATTGTTTGCTTGACACTGCTACATAGCCGCATTCATATGCGAGGGGTATAGATTACGGTTTTTATTACGATAAAACAATGCAACAGCTGATTGTTCCGACTGAATAGCAAACACCTACAAGGTCTGCTTTCGATTTATTTGACGACGAAGTGGAGTGATAAAACTCCTTGATAAAAATAGAAAAGATGAAATAACACATGTTTTTACCTCTCATGATGTGGGACTTTTGCTAACTAAATTAATTTACACGATAGCTCAGGGTGAGTTACACACGATATCTCGGGTGAGTTACGGCACGCCAGCTCTAAAAATTGCTTTCAGCTTGGTTACATTTTAAAACAACAATGATTTCCCAATGCAAACAGCTCATTTTAAAATAGTAACAACTTGTTGCCATTTTAAGTTTATGTTAGAATTTTCTACAATTGTCGGCGACATTTTGTTTTTAACGTCATGAAAATAGCGACTTGGACTACTTTTAGTTGGCATAATTAGCATCCACTTTAATTGGTTAAAAGCTCAAGTTGGGTATTGAAAGCCAATGCAATACGCCCAAGATTTGCCGTAACTCACTTGAGAGAAGACCTTCGTGGCAATTCGCGAAAATAAATTCCTTCAAAACGTATTTTTTTGTGGCAAACTGCGAAAATCAATCCCTCGAAACTTAATCTTCGTGGCCGTCCGCGAAATGTGCCTTTTTGTTTCAGCAATAATTTCTGCCTTTCAGTTTGGTCGGTACTTATACTCATAGATTTCTAGATACACGGAGGGGAGATGGAAGAAATAGTTGATGGAAAACCACACAAAACTGTAGCAGCAATAAAGATGTATAAAAACACTGGAACTAAAAAAGTAACATCTTTTTTTATGGCTACACTGGATTCTTTCATATTGTGGCTGGTGGCTGGTATACCAATATACTCCATGCATCTAGTTTTCTATTCTGGTTATTGTTCGTAAGATGTGAAAAGAAAGACCTTGAATTCACTTGAACTTTCGATAAAATATTTTCTTTCAATAAATAAAAAAAATTATAAAGCATCATAATTACATACCTACACTAATTGAAACGATTTCCATAATCTAATTTCACTTAAAATAGACTAAGATATATTGTCCCGTCCGAATTTTGTGTGGCAGCATTTCGTACGTAGACATTGAAATATTGTACTCTGCATACGTTTTTTTTTGCGTTTGTATTACCTTAATGTGATACATTTTTTGCGTAAATTTGCTTGCGAAGGTCATTTTGGTCGCATTTTGCTTGGATTTATACTAGATTCTTAGAAATGCATTTATTTTTGTTGGTGCGGCATTTTTGAGTTCAAAATCGAGAAAAACAACATTTTTCTATAGCAAAAAAACACCTTTCTTAAAGAAAAGCCTAAAACTACACGTCTTAAATTTTGTGTTGATTTATTTTTTGCGAATTGATGCATTTGTGAGGTTTTGCGAGCTACTTATTATTGCGAATTTGCCAAAAATTTGCAAAATTCACAAAATTTATCACCTAAAGGTAAATCTATGAAGTTTTCCTAATTAAATGTACGTTAATTAAGTGTCAAAAATTACAATAGACTGATTTGAAAGTATCACGATAAATGACAAAATAGGGCTAAAAAATGAACAGAGAATAAGCGTTAAAATTTGGTAAAATCTACTATAAAGGTTGATTTCTGTATGGTGGAAAGTTTCGTGTGAAATCCAAAAGTAGACATTTCAATGATGGATTGTCATTGTATCCATAATCCTTGAAGTATAACCGGCGGACATCACCTGTAGAGGAGGATTTTATTGAGTATAACTGCAAAGCTGAAATCCACACTAAAACATTCCTCCAAAGGTGAGGTCCGACAGCTCTTTTCTATCCTGAAAACACCCTCTTATTTGCACTAATTTATATACATATATATATAATTATTTAAAAATTGAAAAGTATATATATTCTTAACTGATAGAAGAATAGAAAATAAACGATATTCTTAGCTAAGGTAATACTCACCAAAGCTGGAATTGAGAAATGAATCAATAGAGGGTAGCTACGGTTATACTCAACAAAGCTGGAATTGAGAAATCAATATAGAGGTAGTTAGTACACTTTCCGATTCCACGTTACATATTCAACAACAACTTTTGGTCCTGGATTTGCTTTGGCAAGCCTGAATATAATTGCCGCACATCACCTGTGGAGGAGTGTTTTTTGAGTATACACTGTACCCAAAAAACACTCCTCCGCAGGTGATGTAAGGCAGTTATATTCAGGCTTGTTTGGTCGAAAAGTGTTTAATTTCCAAGCCTGATAGTAACTATTGGACATCACTACTTCTAGAGTAGGTTTTGCAGTATAATTTCGGTTTTACACTCCTCCACAGTTGATGTAGAGAAGTAATATTCAGGCTTGAATTGTTGCATGATCAATAATACAATTCTCAAGATAAGAACATTAACGACTGTGGAGGAGTGGCTTTTGAGAATAGATTCAGGTTATTCTTAGTTTAAGTAATAATAATGAATAAAACTATCCACATTCAATCCCAAATTTATCAAAATTTCTTGTAATGATTCCTAATTGTAAATGTATTGTTCCCATAGCAATAGTTGTAAGTCTATATCTATCTGGTCCTGCGTATATAACATCTGCATTACGTAATATTGGTCCTCCACCAACAAAATATGATCTCATACGTTGTTTCCAGTCTCCTGTAGGTTTCCAAGTGACACAATCAATTTTGTGATTACCTAAAATTTTAGATTAAAAATTTAGATTTAGTATTGAAAAGGGGCACCAAACTCGCCCTGTAAAATAAGGTCTGGAAAATATATCAACAAATTTTGGTGTCAAAAGAACTATTGCATAACCAGCCATTTTCTATATAGGAATTATGTGAAAATGGTCAAAGTTGAAAATACCTGCCAGACATTAGGTTTGCCAATAATCAGGCATTACATGTCCTGTTCGTTGTAAGCAAAAATGACCAAGCCATACCTTTTGGAAGAGCTTTTTGAGTATAAATTTCATCAGCAAGCTGAAAACTAAACTAACTCTCCTCCACAGGTGTGAAGTCCAACAGTTGTCTTCGACTTTATGCTACATGCCTTGTTCTTTGTAAGACTATGTGAGAATATGTGAACTGGTCCCCAGGGCTTAAAATAACTGCCAATCATCACTATGGAGGAGATTTTTCAAAAATATCTCTCCACAGTGATAATCGTTTTTTTTTATTATAACCTGGGCCTCTCAGCCTTTAAATTTCAGTTCCCATATGTGAACTATAAATAATACCTGGTGAGGTTGGTATGTGACAAAACCCATATCCATAAATTTCATTCCGTCCAAAGCTATCTTGATGCCATACCTCAAAATGTAACTTAGGCCATCCCTTTAAACCTTTTGTGGCAAAATGTAAATCTATAGGGTGACAAAATACTGCACAATCAATATTCTCAGGATTATCAACTTGTGTTTGACCTTCTTTTAGACCAGCTAACAATCGCCATGAACCTTCCACATGAACAGACCATTTGCAATACAAACTATGTGACGGAAATCCACTGGCACCTTTGATCTCTCCAATAACATGAATTTCAGCCATATCTTATATTTGACATGTTTGTATTATGTGTTCCATGATTTCGTTTAATATGTTGGTTGTGGAGACACAATTTAATAATTATATGATGCCTAAGATATAAAATTAAAAATATTTCATAACAGTGCTTGCGAAGAACAATATATGGTAATACTTAAGAACAGGACAGTTAAAAAACGAGACTTTTAAACCTGGTTGGCTATTACCTGTGGAGCAGTGACTATACTCCAAAAACGCTTTTTCAAATGTGCTGTCTCCATCCAAAGTTTTTACCACACAAAATCTGAACAAAAATAACTGCCAGACAACACGTGTCTTACTGACCCAAGCATTTGTACTTTATTGATATTCCAACAACAACAATAAGACACTTGTTTTTGAATAGATATGTGAGTTGTAATAAAATTTGTATGCCACTATAAAAACAGTGGTGGAAATAAGAGGAAATAATCACTGCGGATGACTGGTTCTTAATCATAAAGCTATCCTTTAAAAACTCCTCCCTCACATCGATTAATTTCTCTTATTTTGAGCACTGATACAATGCTAAAAATAAAGCTCTTGATTGTTTTGTCATTTGAAGATAATCCCATATACATCAGTTGAAATAGTTGACATTGGAGTAAATAAGCAGTGTGGATGAGGGATTTTTAAGCATTGCTTCAGACTTTATAGCCTGAAGCTATGCACAAAAATCACCCCTCCAAAGCGATTTTCTGCTTTTATTCCAACCACTGAATTGAAATACTTTCTTTTCTATGATTTAAATGATCTCCAATTCCCATTGGCTAATGTTTTATATGTCATTGAATCAATAAATAAATTTCCATTTAAATGATCAATTTCATGTTGAATTATACGAGCAGTCCAACCAATTGCATTAAAATTTATTTTCACTCCTTCAGTATTTAATGCTTCCACAGCTATTTCATTGGCCCGAGGTACCATTGCAGTATAGTTCTCCATGCTCAAACATCCCTCCTTAAATGTTACAGTTGATGGATCAATATATTTAATTTTTGGATTAATCAACACCTTCAAAGGAAATAGTGTCATTTGCATTTTCGAAACACCTTTACTTCCATATTTCTTCATTGCCATTTTTAAATCGTAGCCAGTTATTTCAACTGCAATCACTTGTAATGGTATTCCAATTTGAGGTGCAGCTAAACCAGCAGCATTTTTTCGTCGCATTGTAGAAACAAGATCATCAACGAGCTGTTTGAAGTCAGGATCTACTAAATAAGCCAGTTCAACAGGTTTTGCTTGAGTTCTGAGTACTGGATCCCCTATCTGACGTATTTTATGTGTTTTCCCTTTTTGTAAATAGTTCATCACATTGACAGCCCAATTGTTATTATATTTGCATTGTATTGAGATCAATTGTGTAATTCTTGAACTAGAACGCAGCATCATAACAGCAACTATGTACATGTATATAAAACTCTACTATTGTCCGATCTTAGAACAAATAAAACATATACAGTCCTCAAAATTCACTACAGCAATCATCTGTGGAGGAGAGTACATATGAACATAATTTTGGGCTGGACCACTTGAAAATTAGGTTCAAATGCACTTCTCCCCAGGTGATTGATGTAGTGAATTTCGAAACTGATATACTTATATACCTCAAGTGGATTTATTTTTGCGAGGTCCTTATTATCGCATTTCACAAGGACTTTTTTTTTTGCAAATTTCAGGGCCAAGTTTCACTGATAATTGAGCTATCATGCCCATCCATGCTACAAAATATCAATATATTTGACATAATCTCTCTTTATATCGTATATCTAGTTTACTTCTGATATCTAGTTTATGTCCAAAAAATTGATGGTCTGCTTCCTCATTATCAAATTAGGTCATTTATTGCCATGTATTTAAAAAACCCAATTTGTTCTGAGTTTTTTCCCAAGGTCTTGTTTTCACCAAATCGAATATATATATAATTTACTTTTGATAAGACAGTCTGTGGACAGAAACCTTGAATATTTAGATGATTCATTGTCCAATTTGTTTAATTTGGTTGATCTACAGAGCATGGTAATAAATGTTTTGGTCGCACATATAATTCAATTGCACATAATTTTGGATTTGTGATAGTTTGGCATCCATTGCCTCCATTAACCCTATTTTATCTGGGGTCTTTTGCTTTGGTAATTAATATTTTTAAATGCCAATCCATAAAGTTTCTTATCCCAAAAGGAAGGAATACTTTGTAGTAGTAAAAGTTTCTTAATTTTTGAAGATTCCAGTACTAGGTTTCTTAAAACCGGTTTCTTATATAAAAAAAATGTGTATTTTCAGAGCAATTTTTTTACATGGCATTACAAATTAGTAGTTAAATCTCAAAAAGTAAAAGGTGAACAAAATATCTTTCCAATGATATATAACTTGTTGGGTGAGATTTAAACAGAGTGTCCGAATTATCGAACTTTAAAAAAAGTTTTTGCAAATTAAAAAAAAAAGTAAGGCAATGAGAGTACCTTTTTTTACTTTTTTCTGCAAGGTATACCTAGATAACACATTAGAATATAGTTATAGGATATATGAACATGAATAGAGGACATAACAGCTTGAAATTGACATGGTGCTAAAAAACCCCCAAAAAACTTGTGTTTTGAGCTAAAAAAATACCAGAAGTTTAGATAAGCCAAGCGGCTTAGCGATGATTAATAAGGTAGCAACCCATAAAGTACCGAAATAAACCCTACATACTTCCCTCTACTTAATGTTTTTTCAGAGAATTCCAAAGAAATCATTTAAAAAATGGGACTCGCTTGCTTCCCGCGGCTAAAAGAATACCCCAAAAATGTTTTAGAACCTTTCTACATAACATACAAATAACATTTGGAAGAAGGAGATAACATTTTATCTCTACCTTCAACGTATTTCTGCCGAGCGATACAAATAAACACCTTCACTCGCTTTCCGTACAAGCCGCCATTTTGAAATTCTTGTTTCGCTAATTTTTCTCTCGCTACTATCACCTGCAAAAAATACCTGAACAAGCAGGGCACGTAAATACACCACGGGTGAAAAATTGACGCTGCGGGTGTGATTTTTTACTTTTTAGACTCTGTGGATGTATTTTAACGGGAATTAAATAAAAAACAAATGGAAACTGTAGATTATGATGTGCCATACCCTACATGTGGTGGCTCTGTTCGGGAATTTCAAAATCAGCGCCGCTAGGCCCGTTTTAAAATCTCTTTCGATTTTTTCGATGGGAAAACGCGAATGGCTTGAACGGGGGCCACCCCAATGCTATTCTACAACATATTTTGCTTTAGCGTAATTCAAATTTTTTGTGCGTAACGAAAAATAGCAAAAAAATAGCTCGGTGAATGTTTCAAATATTAACGTGTTTTTCTTACAAAAATCAATAAGTGTTAGCTAGCTATAGCTAGCTATATATGTATGTATCAAGGAGGGATACATACAGGGCTTTCCAGAAAAGTTTACTTCATCAAATAATAGTAAGTTTATTTCTGTTGCCTTTCCTATGCCTATTCCTCAGTCTGGTCCTACCTGTTGCCTGCGTCTTGAAATTTCGCTTGCGAGCATAGTGGTACACCCACGCTCCGCGCAATCCTTAAATTACTGGTGGGGAGGCCAGGCAAACAAAAAAAAAACGACGACGAAAACGCTCTCACCTTAGCTCAGAGACACCGGCCTCTAGAGCATGGTTGAAAAAGCGAATTAAGTAAAGAAAAACGCTGACTAAGGAAAATAGGGGTAAAATAGAAACCAAAGACTAAGAGTTAAAGTAAAACAAATGCCCGATGCCGACAGGCCGATCAACTTCTTCATTCTTTATCTGTTTATTCTTCCATCCACTTCCTTTTTTTCCTACTGTATTTCCCAAACATTAGTTTTACTTGATTAGTCACTTCTGGAATGTACAATAACAAGATTTACCAAATGGTTAATCGAGCTCAGCGGGAACGGTTTAATAAACAACCGAACGATTAAAAGTAATAATATAATGCTATTCCGATCATTCCGTGTTTTACTCCTGGGGTATTCAGATCAAAACAAAACATGGCAGCTTCGAAAGCACGGATGCGAAAAG
>JAULBZ010005296.1:0-13587 GCA_032360805.1 Neoturris breviconis | reverse complement strand
AATAACTGGGCCATTGTATATATTTTTTTCAAAAATGTCATCCATTATATCAATGGCCATACCATTTTTAGTTTTATGTAACTCAATTGCTAAGAATATTGTTGAAGGTGGTAGCCAATATTGGATCCCATTTCTTTACCCGTTAGGATACATTCCTATATAAAAAAACAAACAAAAATGAAGTAAAAAAACGCCAGAGAAGTCTCCGAAATGTTTCGCTAAAAAACTACGAAGTGCTACCGCCTACAGCATAGCAACCTAGAGTTTAGCTATTTTTTTTTTACTAATTTTACGACACCGATGATAAAAATCAGATGTACAAGCTAGCATGGCATCGTGATATCTTTTTTTGACAGTCGGTAAATTTGGTTTACCTACTTGGAAATGACCTACGCTCCTCTTCTTCAGATCTTGCCCCTGTGGAAGCTACATAAAAATGTCTTTATCAAGCGGGAGTCGAGAAGTTAGCGTAAGATTGAAACAACTACTTCAACCCTAGTTTAAATCGAAAAGTGTCATCTTGTCACGCAGAAAACGTACATTGAACTTACCCACCCACCCATAAACGTCCATTGGACGTTTTCCGCGGCAATTTGAGAATGGACGTGGCCCCTTAGACTGTAGGTATACTGTCTGTGCTACTTCTGTTGAGAAGTATTCTTACTCTGTGTGTGGTCATGCATAGTTGGCAGAAAACTACCATGCTCTAACTAACTCACACACATAGAGAGGATAGAGATCACCCATATCTAGTTTATATTTTGCCTAAGCACGAGGTCAAATAGATTCCTATCCTGATATTGCATGTCAACATAGTCACGACTATGATGTCAGATATCTCTTGCATTCTCCAGCATCATTGTACTGTTGTATGTTCCCCATGGTATGTGCAAAATCGTTCTATTGTAGCTGAGTTTTATTTTGGAAACGAGAAACTCTCATATAATGATATATAATGAAAATGTCGTGTCTCTACACTGCAAACGTTTGAAAACAAGGTCATGAATGGCGCCAACTCATTAACTCAAAATAGCGGATGTAAAACGCGCATTACTGAACGAGTGCGGGAGAAATGCAGAAGAAACGCGGGAAGTGTCGAAACGAAAACGAACTCGTTGGATTCGTTTTAGGCTAGTTTTCAGACGAAAGTCGATCCTCTCTTTTAGTCTGTTTACTTCTGCAGTTAATGTAATACATTGTCATCAGAATCCATTAACACGAAATGCGTTAATGTATGATAAATTACTGATTGATTTATTTTTAATATGCTTGATTCCACTCTACACTGCGGCACAATAATTGATAATGGTACCAAAGCTACCATAAGAAAGAAATAATTATTTTCTGGTTGCATAAAATTATCATACATTTAACGCATCTCTTGCTAATGATTCTGACGTCATCGTATTACATTAACTTCAGAAGAAAGCATACCAAGTGAGATCTGGAAGAATCAAACTTGGTCCGTGGAAGAGGCTAATATTTCATAGAATACTGCGCATTTTTGATGGAACGTAGCGCTAGTCTTCACCAGGTATTCCAAAGACGTCTTATTACGGACGTCTTATAGTAAAAAGACATCTTCAAACTGGCCAAAATAAATGGTTTGCAATAAGACGTAATAAATACAACTTATAGACGTATTTTAAAATGGCGTCTTTTATGGGACCTCTTTAAGACGTGTCAACTCGTCTCAATGACATCCATATGAGATTGAGACCAATAAAAGACGTCTTAAAAACGTCTCGTGTTTACTGGAATATGTCTACTATAGTGGCATTGGGATTTGTTGTTCTCAAAATGTGAAAGGGGGATTTCAAATTGACTCCCCAGTCAAAAATATAATTATAAAAGTCCAGTCTAGAAGAAAGAGCGGAAGTAAATGATGCGGAATTATGCGCTCAAACTTCCGCATTTTCTACAAGCACCTACATAAATATTTGAAACAAGATAAAATTCAAGCAAATATTCCAAATTTCCACTTAAATAAAAACGAAATCGAATATGTTCTAAGAACCTGGGTAGTAAACCGTGAAGGTGATAAACCTCCGACTGTTAGTTGATGAAAATAATCTACATGTGGTGTGTGAAATGTATATATATATATATATATTGATACGCTTGGTTGCAGTTTATTTGAAATCGATTCTGTATGTTTTTTTCTTTCCTTTTTGGTTATCTGTTCACACGATGGTCATCTATCGAAGAATTCTGTTACCGTTACTAATGTTACAATTACTATATGCCGAGGTAACTCAATGAACAAATATCTTGTTCAAAGTCTGCAGTAAAAGCAGTAGAACAACTTTAAAAAGCCTACTTGGAAAGATTAGGAAATTTTATTTTGGGGTTGCAAACAATGGACAATGCTTGTAAATTTGAAGCAAGGATATTGATACAAAAGTGATCTTTTAATATATGCACTTGTTTTTTATAAAGATTTTGATTCACTTCAAATTTACGTTATGCTGCTGAAAAAAAGCACAAATTTGCGGATAAACTTGAAACAGCGTCGTGGGCAAGTGAGTTATATATATGTGTACCCTGCGGGCAAAAACATGTTCAAAGTAAGCAGTAAACTACGGACTTTCCACAAGATTTTAACCACTGGGTTTGCTCTGGTAAAACTATAACACATATTACCAGTTCACGGACTGTTGTTCTAACATTAATTTGCTGACTTTGAACAGGTTTTTGCCGGCCGGGTTTAGTATGAATTAATCTTTTATAGAAAGAGAATGACCACCTTGTTATCATACTTGGTGGAGACGTTACTTTTTCTGGTGTACTAGATTACCATATAAAGTCGAAAAATTGTACCTATAATGAATCGTTTACATTCATCAAACCTGAATTTAAGAAAGCTGACCACGTGATGGTAAATTTTGAAAATCCATTAGGAGATACACATCACCCACCATCAACTCTTGTCAACAAGAAGCTGGTATTCCTATTAGGAAGCCCTGAACAAGTTGATGCGCTAAGGTATGGCTTTTATTAATTAAACTTTTCCATTTCTCTTCCTCCACAGAGAAACAAATTAAAACTCATGTGTCGGAGTTATTGTGGAATTAATGAATCTGGTGATTGATCTGGTGAATAACGATTTGTAGATACTCACTCTTGTAAAATGACAACTATTTGATGCTCTCTATTCTATCTCTAATTTCCTTGGTAAGTTCGCTGTACGCATCAATATATATTTAATATTTCCAGTGCTAAAAACTGTCAGTTCTCAAGGTAAAAAGAGAGCTCTATTTCTAATAGTCTTTTCAAAAATAAAAACCGTGCTAGTAATAATGGATATTCCGGTCTTCTCAGTTCGTAACATATACACACGATGTCGCGGCGTCGTTTCGACATTGACAGCACGCCGTGTGCTTACTGGCAAAATTGCTAAGTAGTGGTTCCAACTACTCTTCACCATTTTCAAAACAATCAACTAGATTAACAATTAACTAGATTTCCGTACATGGTTCTATTTTCATATGCTATATGTATGAAACTTCGAAACTTGCGTTATAGTTCTACTTGTACTGATGATAACCAAGCCTCTTTAATCACATGACTTTATTATGACGTCATAACTGGAACATGTGTTAAAATATGAGTAATACTGAGGTGAATTTTAACCAGATAACTGGAACTACCAGACTTTGATATACTAGATCCAGTTATAGTCCTAATTGTGACTTAATGAAGTTTTAACCTTTCAAATATTTAATCACATGACCTAAGTATGACGTCATCATGAAACTGAAAATTGAGGGCGTCATCAAAGAAAATATAACACAGTTTATTTTTCTTAAATGTTTCCAAGAATTGCTATTAAAGTTATGGTCCCTAAGCTGCTATGGTCCGTGTTTGTTTACATTCGATTTTTCAAAAGCAAAACCGATAAAAAAGCCACGCATTTTATCTAACATGGTCACAATACAAAGCAGACCGAATATACACTAAAGAAACAAGCAAATAATGTAAACAAACAGTATGGTGGCGAGGGTTGGGACACAAAGTGCCCGCCTATTTTTCTTTGACAAAAAGACGTCGTTTAGACGTCGCTACATCAAAACAGCGTTGTTTCGACATTGTTCATGAGTCACGTGCGGTAAAAGTACACGGCGCGAACTAATATGGCTCCCTATTTATGAGGCTAATACAGCAATATATCAGATATATGAACTTGTTTCCTTATGGAGAGGAAAGTTAGAGAAAACAAAAACTTAGTATCTTAAAATTCTTTCACGTAACTACGACACTCCCAGATGGGCATACTACGTCGGATAAACGTGGGAACATAGTCGAAAAATCGTCATGACGTTGTTTTGAGGTTGATCCGACGTCGTGTTCCTGCAAGTCAATGTGAAAAATGAAGATCCCAGACATTCCGCGTGTGATGTCAATTTCTACCAATGGAATATCTTCTTTTGGCTTATTCACGGAATTTTTTAACTAATCGAAATCAACATTACTCTGTCTGCTGAGTTATGATGATAAAAACTTTTCGAATTATATTTTATATTTTTATACACATAGATATGCAAACATTGATGTAGTTACCTTAGCAAACAATCATATGCTTGACTATGGTGAACAAGGAGTGAATAAAACGATCGAAACGTTAGAAACATACAATATAAAGTATTCTGGTATCACGTATGGTGATGGCAAGACGCCTCTACGGCAGGTATGTTATATAAAAACAAGAAGTCGAAATTAACGATATTTTTCTGAATTTTATTAACACAATACAGGTAGTTGCCGTTGTAGGTCAAATTTGAGGTTGTTGACCACTTTTGGGCGTGTCAGGACAACCAATTGCATCTTGAGTGGCCAAATATTTTTTGATGAAATCAACATTTTCTGATTGTTGCATTTTTCGTTGTTCTATTTATACCTATCAAGCTACTTTTTGTTTCATAACATCAATTTTCATGTTCTAGGAACCAATCATTATAGAGAAAAATGGAATAAAAGTTGCCATATTGTCATTCTGCGAAAATGAAGAAGGTTGTAAAAATTTAAGAAATCTTACCCGTATTGGGCCGGCTATATATGATAGGAAAGTCAGTGTAGAACAATGCAAGGAACTAAAAAAGGTACAACTTATATAATACCCTGTTACTTTTTATTTTACTCTTCACAGTAGGAACAAACCTTTTTCAGAGACATCTTTAAATAATAATTAGGTATTACATATTATCAGGTGGGTGGTCGGCACTACGGACCACTTGTGCATACTCAAAGCATGCATAATATAAAAAAAATCGGTTTCAGGTTCAATTTTAAGTTAAACTGCTAGAATTCGTTACTTATTTCAGGCAGTTTTCATTTGTCTCCATTGGCAAATTATTTGAACTCGGGCTATATTCATTCCTGTGTCAATGACATTTACAATACACATTTAAGACATAGGCGAAATCTCTCGCACCAGTGTGACACTTAGCATGTTGGCACATTTTTTCGTCACATTAGAAAAAACTTATGCATTTTAAAACGAGGCGTTAACTGCTCAAAGTAGAACTTGATGCATTCTGCTGTCCCTAGTAGCCTAATACCCAGGCACTTAGAATAAATTCGATTCATTGTGTATTTTGTCTTTCCACTTAAAATTTAAGGCTTTTTATCTATTTGGAAATTCGGAATTTTTGCTCGAATTTTACATTGTCTCAAATACTTATGTGAGTGCTTGTGCTTGTATTTTTGAGTTCTAGTTGTGATAAAGTTTGGCTATTGCGTATTCCAGTATTGCGCTCACTAGGACGAAGGTTTATTTCCATTTAGAAGAAACGCGTACATTCAATTGTTGTATATTTTCACTGGGGTGATGAATACGTAGTAATACCAAAAAAGGATGAAGACGAAACACCGTTCATTAAAGAACTAGCACCTTATGTTGATGTCATTATTGGATCACACTAACACGTACAAGTCGGTCATTATTATGCCAGAAATACAATAATTTTTTCAGGATTAGGAAACCTACTGTTTCCAATGCACCTGACAAAACAGCAGGTATGATTTACTGATTCACTCAACACATTTCAATCAGCATGTGACTTATTACTGAATAATATTTTTTAATATATTTCTATGCCTGTCATATTTTCATGTTGTTTTAAATAGAACATAGAAGCGTTTTAATCTTATTTCAAATGGGCCTTTTTAGGACTCTAATAATCTGCTTCCATAACTTTTGATAGAACCATGTTGTAGTTTTAAACCTTCCAATGAGTAAGGCTAATACACGTTAAACATATTGGCATGATTCTTTTTGTGATGACGGCCTTATTTTTGATGACCTCATTAAGGCAAAATTCGTTGTGCAAAAAGAAAGAAAAAACAATTTAGCAAAAAAATATTTAAAAAGTTTTCTTACCGCCTGTCAAAACTGGAGTTATTAAGGGAAAATTATCCCTAGTTAGAGACCATTTCCAAAATCCGTTTGCAGGAAAGGAATGCTGAATCAACGATCTTGCATTTAAAAGGTTTAGGATTGTTGACTTGAAACTCTTAACACATAATTTTAGGAATAATCCCAACAGTTCTAGTCATATACGAAATTCGTCAAACCTAACCCTATTCATTAACCTCCCTGCCTCTGATAAACTTTTTTACATAACTCTTGAATGAATGGATTACATGACTAGAAATTTTATGAATTTTCCTACAGTTTATCTATGATCATTTTGAATTATTTTTTTTGTAAATACATTTTCCCTAGCAACCATACTTTTGACAGGTGGTAAAAAATAATTTTCCAAAAAAGCGTTATCCTTATTTTTTGCTTGAAAATCATTTTGGTATAAAGTTTGTAAAAAAAATGATTACTTTTGCAGACCAAACTGGCGAATTTTCGTGGAGCTTTCCTATTTGTTTATCAATTTCGGGACGTGGGCATGAGGAAACACTGGGCACTTGCAATATTATGACCATCTCGACGTCAAACCTTAATAGGTCATTTTGCGTGCGATCAACAAATGGTATTTAATGTTTTATTTTATAGGATTTCAACGCTGATAAGAATTATACCAATGATAAGCTAAAACAGTTCGATGAAGAATGGTACAAAATGTCAAAGAATTATCCAAACCCTTCAGCTGAAGGAGTACTAGCTAAGATAGAATTTAACAAGTGAGTTATTCGTTTGCCGTGGGAGGGAGGAGAATTTTCGTATAACTTCTGCTAATCGTATTCGTCCCAAATTAGGTAACTTTTCATGTTATTCTATTTGCAAACTGCCGACTAAAGCATCTTTCCCAAGAGTTTCTCTAAACAGACCAAAAATTACTACCGGTCCTCGGGACCGAACATTTTCGAAAATATTCTTTAAATCCAGTATTATTTTGGTCTACAAAGCAATAGAACGGCTATTTACTGTGATTTATTGTGCAATAATTGAAAAACCATTCATATTTAGCAAATATAACAATATAATTAATTGTTCTAGCTAATTTTCCGGAGATGCATTTTATACTTACTAAAATAACTACTGAATGATTGACTTATACGTCTAGAAGTTTCAGAACATTTTCGAAAATTTATCTGCAGAACAAGCCTTTACAGAAATGTTTGAGACAAAGTGAAAATCGTGTAAAAATTTGAATTCAAAGAAAATTCCTTAAACTTTGATTAGGAAGGCAAACTGCGCCAAATTTGGAACTTGTTTTAGGAGCCTGGGAATTAGGTTGTTACGAACAGTACAATTTTTCGAGTTTGTAAAAGTTCTAAGATTCTAAGTCTACTTGATATGGGGACATCTCAATATGGGACGTTCACTGTACCCCATTTACCCGGTCTTTTTGGAAGCCTGCTAACTTTTTTGAGAATTTGAATTCTATGAGGTTTTGATCACATTCACCTAAATAAAATGCTAAAATAATATGAAGACTTATACATTTTTTGACATTTCAATTTTCTATGAGACTTTGCCCTTAAATCTTTTTTTGGCAGACATTGTTTTGTATTTTGAGGAATCTCTTTCCTCAATTTTATGAGATGATATGTGATTTTTTTAAAATAAGTATTTTTGAAAATTTCAAGAATTGAAGTTTCCATTTTGATTTTGGAAAGCTTCCTTCAATTTTGAAATAAGTATTAAGGTTACATCTACTTAGTTTATTGCTACTAAGGGTACTCCCAATACTAATTAGTAATATAATAACAATACACAATTCAACGGAGGAATATCTTTTTATTAAAATAACCTTACAAAAATATAACGACTCCCAAACCAAATTAGTAATATCATAATGGCCATACACAGTTCAAAAGAGGAAGATTTTATAAAAAAAGAATCTTTTAAAAAGATAATGAATAATAAAGAAAATATATTCTTCTGTTACATTGTTACATTGTTACACTGTTCTATTCTCTAGTGCTTATTAAATAGGATAGATGTGCCTCTCTAAATTTCCACAAGGCGGATTCGTGCAAACGAATTGGCTTAAGGTTAACCCACCTTTAACCCTATTCAGGCCAAGGGAGGGGCTAAAATAGCCCCACGTCCTCCTACAAAACCTATGATGAAACCATGCTCTAGTGTTGAAACTTTCCAGAAAGTTAGGTCAACACATAATTAACATTTTCGCATAATTATTTTCTCGATGACGTTATCACTCATGATGACGACATCATTGGAAATCAGGTGTTGGTAAAAATTATTTTGTGCCAATACTACATACCAAAACGTTTTTAAGGCAAAAATAATAAAGAATGTTTTTTTTTTGAAAATATTTTTTTACCACCTGTTAGAAATATGGTTTAAGGGAACATTATTTCTAATTACCACAAATCTCTTTTTTGGAAATGATTCTAAATAAAATGTATGAGAAGTCCCAAACTTTTTAGTCATATAAGCCATCCGTTCAAAAGTTATGAAGAAAAATAAGAGAGGCGGGGAGATAATAATAGGGGACCTCCGGCCTGAATAGGTTTAAAATGAAGATCCCTTTGGTGACTTTTCATAACTTTTATCAAGGATTGTGGTGGGGATACTCGGTAACATATTATGAATGAACATGAAATTTCTAATCTGTTAAGCCAAATGGAACAATGTATACGGTATAAACTTTCAGGTTCTGAGATTGTGTTACTGACACAAGTGCGTTTTTATTTGTATTTTAGAAACGGATTATTTAGCGCCAAGTATTTGAAAACGCAAATACGTGTTAATAAAAAGCATTGCTTGTATACAAAGAAGAAAAAACATTCCAAATGGATTATTGCGTGTTCAGAAGACGACGATGAATGTTATGGAGAAAGTAAATGCAACTCAATAGAATGTAAACGAAAAAAAAGAAGAATAAAAAAGTTGTGACAAAAAGTATATAATTGTAGACAGTACCCAGCGCAAAAACTTGTCCTATGTCCGCAGTAAAGACTCTATAACAACGTTCAAAACGTGGTTCTAGCTTCTTTACTGCAGAAACAAGTTTTTTTCTCCTTGGTATAATCAATTGTTTCTTAACCGAAATAAATTGTGGCGTTTATGTGGCTAATCAGTAGAAGTCTTTGTAGCGGCCACTGCTAAATGCATTGAATAGATATGAATATTGATCATCCTGAAAGAAAAACAACACAAATCTTTCAGTCTTCTGCGCAACTTCGATATCGTCCTTTTATGACACATTTTCCTTCCTCATCATGATGGACTATTATACCCTTTAACTGTTTTTGACCCTATTTTATCCGGGTGGGTGGTTAATATGTTATTGAATTTATTCATAAATTACAACAAAAATTAAACTCGAAGAAACTGGGAGCTAATTGAGGCCTAAATTTCGATTATTTAGCTGGCCATTTGTAAGTCAATAAGTATATTCACGGATCGAAATAAGAATAAATAAACACTGTGGAAGAGGAATTTGTGTGCATAGCTTCAGACTTTACAACCTAAAGCTATGATCAAAAGTCCCTCCTCCACAGTGATTACTTGGTGTTGTATCGATCCACCCACCGCCATTCCTAATACAGTTTAAATTAAAAGTGTACACCAGTTTCTATGTTTTTATGTCAGGTGTAATTGATGACGTAACAACATTTGAACAATAGACCACCTGTTAAATATATAACCAAAGTTAACTCTAAATTATCTGGCTCCATCCTTTTTTCCATTTTTATTATCTTTTGAACCATACAAGCTACCAATTTATCACTTTTAATATACTTTTATTAGAGCGATATTTTGAGAAATTAAATACACCAAATAATTATACTGAATATGACTTATGAGCAGATCCTCAAGTACGTGTACCTCACATTAACACTTGTTTCTAATTGCCGGTATGGTATAAAAAACACTGGTTTTACATTGCCTAAAATAGTTTCACCGTCGTTTAATCTTCATATTCAAGAGTTCTGACATTTTACAATTGAAAACTTGGTCGGATTTTGTGCGTTCGGCGAGTATATTTGCTGAAGCAAAATACATGAATCTTTTGAACTAAGCGAGTGGCATATTACGACATATTAAGACTGTTTTCTAAAATGGTTCAATTATTTTGTTACCTGCTGGCTGCACACAACTTCACATTACTGGATAAGAGAGAGAAGGGATAATAGAAAATAAAGGATCCGAGCTTCCGAGTTAGGCGTAAGCTGCCTTCCACACCTATAACCGAACCCATAATTAGGGTTTTCAAAGAGACTACTTAAAATATATAATTTGGCTTCTTAATTATTTGTCACAATTTCTCTTATTCCACGCATGAAATCTTATAATGCGCAAATATGGAAATCGAGCCGTTTAAAGACGCCAGCCGCCTTTACATCGGCGGAGCCACTATGCGAGATTATTTGCATCACCATTCAATTGTCATCAAATCCCTTCGAAATAGGCAATAATCTCCAACAAACAATGACAATAGTTCTCACGTGAGGTGTTCTTTCCAGAAATACCCCTGTGGGCACAAACTTGTTCAAACTTGAGAGTAAAGAAGCTAGAACAGCGTGGGTTGATGTTGTTCTATCGCATTGACTGCTTAATTTGAATACGTTTGTGCCCACTAAGAAAAATGGATAGTAGCTATATAGACCTATATTTAAGTTTTCATGATCTTAGCGTTATCGATTCTAAATGTAAGGACTAAACTACCGATATAATCGTAAGGGTAAAAATGCTACGTTCGATATCGCAATATAAAATAACGACAACGAGGATTGTTTTTTTCTCTGTGTCTAAATTCTGTATCATTTTGAGGGGTACTGATTTTGAATAATATGCCTATGTCAAATTGATCGCAAATTGTTCTCCTTTTAAAATGTTGTACACTTCTTTTTCTCAGTATTTTATTTCATCAAAAGCTCCAAAAAAAGGGAGGCTTTATATAATCTTGTTCCTATTTTTGAACAAATAACTTTTGGTTTCTATGAAACTGACAAAACCGAGTTTCCTAACTCCACTCTCTTACTATAACTTCGTATGTTTTCCTTTGAATTTTGCTTAAGCCTATAGGACAGTGTTATGTGTTTCCAGAGGTAATGTTTGATAAAAATTGAGAGTGCGATACTCGTGTTCATGTAGGACATTCGTCGATATCAACTTCTTGTTATCCAGCAGATAGAAACCAGCTCAAAGTGCAAAAAATAACGTTAACATATTAGTGCATGGAAGATAACCATCGATATTATTGAAGGTGGTAGCCAGTATTGGATCCCATCTCTTTACCCGTTAGGATCCATTCCTATATAAAAAAACAAAAACAAAAATGAAGTAAAAAAACGCCAGAGAAGTCTCCGAAATGTTTCCCTGAAACACTACGAAGTGCTACCGCCTCTAGCGTAGCAATCTAGAGTTTAGCTATTTTGTTTTACTAATTTTACGACACCGATGATAAAAATCAGATGTACAAGCTAGCATGGCATCGTGATATCTTTTTTCGACAGTCGGTAAATTTGGTTTGCCCACTTGGAAATGACCTACGCTCCTCTTTGGATCTTGCCCCTGTGGAAGTTACGCAAAAATGTTTTATCAAGCAGGAGTCGAGATGTTAGCGTCAGATTGAAACAACGACTTCAACCCTAGTTTAAATCAAAAAGTGTCATCTTGTCACGCAGAAAACGTCCATTGAACTTACCCACTCACCCACAAACGTCCATTGGACGTTTTCTGCGGCAATTTAAGACGTGTCCCTTTAGACTACTGTAGGTAAACTGTCTGTGCTACTTCTGTTGAGAAGTATTCTTACTCTGTGTGTGATCATGCATAGTTGGCAAAAAAATACCATGCTCTAACTAACTCACACACATAGAGAGGAGAGAGATCACCCATATCTAGTTTATATTTTGCCTAAGCACGAGATCAAATAAATATTAACTTTTCTATCCTGATATTGTATGTCAGCATAGTCACGACTATGATGTCAAATATGTCTTGCATTCCCCAGCATCATTGCACTGTTGTAGTTGTATGTTCCCTATGACATGTCCACAATCGTTCTATCGTAGTTGAGTTTTATTTTGGAAACGGGAAACTCTCATATAATGCAAGCTCTTGAAAAAAAGGTCATGAATGGCGCTAACTCATTAACTCAAAATAGCGGATGTAAAACGCGCATTACTGAACAAGCGCAGGAGAAATGAGGAAGAAACGCGAGAAGTGTCGAAACGAAAACGAACTCGCTAGTTTTCAGACGAAGGCCGATCCTCTCTTCTAGTCTGTTTACTTCTGCAGTTAATGTAATACATTTGCGTTAGAATCCATTAACACGAAAAGTTATTCATTACTAATTGATTTATTTTAAATATGCTTGATTCCACTCTACACTGCGGCATATTAATTGATAATGGTACCAAAGCTACCATGAAAAAGAAATAACTATTTTCTGGTTGCATAAAAATTATCATAAATTTATCGCATCTCTTGCTAATGATTCTGACGTCATCATATTACATTAACTTCAGAAGAAAACAGATTAGGGGGGTCTGGAAGAATCAAACTTGGTTCGTGGAAGAGGCTAATATCTTATAGAATACTGCGCATTTTTAATGGAACGTAGCGCTAGTTTTCATCAGGTATTCTGAAGACGTCTTATTACGGACGTCTTATAGTAAAAAGACGTCTTCAAACTGGCCAAAATAGATAATTTGCAATAAGACGTAATAAATACAACTTAAAGACGTATTTTAAAAAGGCGTCTTTTATGAGACCTCTTTAAGACGTTTCAACTCGTCTCAAAGACATCCATACGAGATTGAGACCATAAAAAAAAGACGTCTTAAAAACGTCTGGTGTTTACTGGAATATGCCTGGGATTTGTTGTTCTCAAAATGTGAAAGGGGGAGTTCAAATTGACTCCCCAGTCAAAAATATAATTATAAAAGTCCAGCCTAGAAAAAGAGCGGAAGTAAATGATGCGGAATAGATTATTCCGCGCTCCAAACTTCCGCATTTTCTACAAGAACTTACATAAAATTCGAGCAAAAATTCCGAATTTCCACTTAAATAAAAACCCTTAAATGTTAGGTAGCATAAAATCAAATATGTTCTAAGAACCTGGGTAGTAAACCGTGAAGGTGATAAAACTCCCACTGTTAGTTGATGAAAATAATCTACATGTGGTGATTGAAATGTCTCTTACATATATA